>NCSK02000449.1:0-10654 GCA_002276475.2 Chlorociboria aeruginascens | reverse complement strand
GTTCGGGAAGCATCTTTGCGCATACCGGAGGGCAGTACGGGAGTATGCTTGCATGACCTTTGTCTATAAAGTTTTTTGTTTTTCTGGCCGAGCTTGTAGGCCCAGTTTTCCGGTGACGTTGATGTGGTGACGAGACAAGATAGGTTGAATTGCGTCGCATGGGTTGGGTCCAATTGAATGTTCTAATTCTTTCTTGAGTATTAAGCTTGAGCGAGATATCCATTCAATTGAATTTCTTGTCTTGATTGATCTGATTGCTGAATGGAGAGATTGCCTCCGTATCGAGTCGTGATACTCTGAGTCTAGATTTGTGATTGATGGAATGGAATCTTGACCTCTATAACTACTTACCGCTTCCTTTGTGCCCGAACACTCTCTAGTCTGCTGCTCCGAAGGCCATAATAACTTCCGAGACGATATCCTGCTCGTCTCTCCCTCTTATTTCTATAGCTCGATACAATGCGCCCTAGCGGGGCGGACTGACCGACCGGGAATTATTGCTTTGCGATAAGTCGGTAATGGCATAGCTACTCCATATTTAAGTATCCCCATCTCTTGTTTCTGGGTTATCTCTTACTTATAAGCAAGAACCCTCCCTTTCCGACGTGAAGGTTGTGAAATCTTCGGTCATCAAGTCTTCGCTTATCGAAACTTCGGTTGTCTCCTCAACACGTGATCTCTCCTTTCCGGATATAACGCCAGTTTAGGTTTAGCAGTTCGCGGTGCTTACTGCTGCTTCAGGACACCGCAGCGGCTCAACTTGTTAGCACAGCAGGATCAGCTTCCAAATCAACAAGTTCTGCCATACGGAAGCTACAAGAGTTCCCTCGTCACGATGCGAAAAGGGAGTGGGGTTTTTATGCGTTCTCCACAGCTTTATCCTTACCACCCACGAGGACACTTCGATTGAATGAAGAAGAACGTCTGGGATAACGACATGATGGTCGGAGCCGGTGTTTTGAGATCCTCAGGGAGAGACGGCTCAGCACGCAGAAGTGGAAGTCTTTCCCGACAATGGGAGCAGCAAGAACAGAGAATTGATGGAGATGATGGCAATCTAACTGTGTCCGATACATTCATTACGTCTTATAACGATGAATTGAATGATGTGAATGCACAATCATGGCACCAAACTGTTCCTTTGCCTTGGGTGGATTCATCCGAACAAGCCTGGTCAAACAACATGCCGAGCTTAATGCCCTTCGACACGGCTTCCATGACCGAAGGGGAGAGAGTCTTATATAATAATGGCTATAGGTCTGATTATCTGAAAGGGCCACCATATTACCCGTACGAATATGTAAGTTAATATAAACATAAGCAGGTGTCCCGAAAGGCAACCCTAACCATTTTCAGACACCGCCACAACAACAGCATACCGGTCCTATGATAAACGTGCCGTTCCAACTACCTTCAAATGCGTTGTATTCTAATTACGAAGCCGCTTATTCGGAGAGAATTCCACCACAGCTGATAGGGCCTCCCACTACTCAAAGAAATGTACCTTCCTCATTCGTCAATACCACTTCAGAGAACATCCCATCATCATCTATGGAGCTTTCGTCCACTGAAAAAGGGTTAACAAGTAATCAAACTTCGAGTCTTTCTGTGAGCAGTAGCTCTTCCATACCTACCCTCAAACGAAGACCACCAACTTCTACGCCGCCACGGAAAAAGAAAATTCAAGCGGATTCTAATTACGCTCCCAAAGACCTTGAGGGGTTTGTTGTTGTCTTTGAAAATGCTCCTGGTGCTTTGGCTAGTGTCAAACGAAGAAAGAAGCTAGAGGCCCCAAAGAGGGAAGCAGCGAAAGATGTGAGGAGAGCGGGGTCTTGTCTTCAGTGTCGATTTAGAAAACGGACTGTGAGTATTTTTCTTGAGGGTTGGTTGATGCTCATTAATAAAATGAAAGTGTTCAACGGGAACACCATGTTTTTCCTGTATCAAAAGCGGAACGAGTCTTCAGGAGATCAAATGTCAACGTGAAAGTCCTTTTGTTGGGAAGCCGACGCATGAATGTGAGTGTGCTTCTCATGTCCATAATATCGCTGATGAATTTAGATTTTAAGTACTCCTCCACAAGACGAGTGGTATCTTTCAAAATCCAGATACCTGTCGAATCTTTAGATGATACCACGTTAGAGACCATTACCGTCGACGGCATTGGCCGAATCTCACATACCATCAAACTTCAAGCCCGGCGAAAGCCTCTTAGTAGCTTCGCTCCTAATATTCGAGAAAAGATTGAACGGACTAATAATTCGAAAGAAGAAGTTCAAGATCACTCTTCAATCTACATCCTTGAAAATTCGTCCTCTCTAGGGACAGAACTCGAGCAATGGGCCCTGGAATATACTTCGAAATTTGTACATGCCGCCGGACCAGAGTTTTACTCCACAACAATGGCACAAATCCTCGGTACTGCATATGTGAAAAAGGGATTAGCTGAGGTACACTTAGTCCCATTACTTCCAATTTCTCAAACTAACACGCTCAGTCACCCCTCGTGGCAGCTATGCTTCGTGTCGCCTCTTTGGCATTCGTCCTTCGTGCCGGCATAAAATATACACCCACCTATCCATCTCCTAAAGCCTCCAGCTTCCGCACGATCCAAGCCACCATCGACACCATCCTGTATCAACGGCTCATCATGGCCGAGCAAACTCTTTTCTCCATGCTTCAACGGCTTATTTTCCGCACCGCCGGCTGTTTAAACCGAAATCAGGTCTATCCTGTCGCCTTAGTATTATGGCAATTAATGCGCATCTTTTGCATCGGCGCTTCCCACCTCTCTAACATCATTAAGCGCTTCCAATCTACCGGTATGCCCCCTTTACCCATTTTCTCCCTCAACTAATTTTAACACCCCCCAGCCTTCCACGCCGCAGAATCGCAATACCTCAGCCTCAAACTCCTCTTCTCAACCCACATGGCTCTTTTCCGCTCTTCAAACCCGCTCTTATTAGATATGAACGAAAAGTTCAACAAAGACTTAGTAGGTGGCGATTTGGAGCTTATCGCATTGGCGGGTAAAATGAAAAACGTTGTGACTACGTTCCGAGAGAAAGGCTGTCCTGAGATGAGGGGTAGTATTGTGTATAAGAGAGAGTTTTTCGAGGAGTTTAGGAGGGTGTGTGATGGGAAATGAGGGTTCGTGTGGGAGGGGTGGGGGATGTAAATCATGAAACTTCCAAGTCGATGATCGATAATAGTGCTCATATAATGTGGCTTAGGGTTCTATATATTTGTAATATCTATTTCTGTATAGTAGAGCAATTCCCTTTTGGGAATGTTTTCTTGAGTACGCGTTGGGTTGGGGTATAGCGGGGTACTAAAGATGTCATCTCGATCTTCAAAATTCTATATGTATACTAGAAATATTTCTTACTAGTGCTACTAATATATTCCGCACAAAGACTATTCTTCAAGTTCATTTATCATTGTCTATCTCAATTCTGTTGTTTCTACTTTTCAACTATATTTGTGTAGAGCCTCCTTACCTCCTTACCCCCTCACTCCACCACCATACCACCACCCAGCCTCTCCCTGCCCCTTAATATCTATCTAGCGAACAGCTCATCCTAACACTATTATCAACCTCATAGTAATTATCAGTTTTATACCGACTCTTAATTCTCAATTCTTAATTCTTGGGGCAAGTTTGTTTTCTAAGCTAATATTGTATATTTTTGTGTTTTGTATTCTTCTTATTTGCTATATTTATCTACACTTATATTTATAATGTACTTTACTATTGCCTATTAGGGAAGGAGCCTTTTCCATAGCCCTCTCAATCCACAAGACTTGACACAGCCCGCGCAATCGATGATCGTGACCTCTGATATGATTACTATCCATTCTTCTATACAATTGCAGCTCACTTCCCCCCATAACTGCTGCCCATCTTACATATAATTGTTTCTACCTACAACTACTTGCTACCCGCTTTTTTTACCCGCAACTGCTGCTTTGCCCATTCTTACATGCGATTATAGCCTACAATATACTTTCTCTATAATTGATATCCACTTTTTTTTTTTATATACGGCCATAGCTTGTTCTCTCACATAACTATACCTAACTCACTCTCTCTTTCCCCATGATTATCCTACCGACAGTTACATGTAGCCCATTCCTCCACAACCACAACCAAACCACTCCCCACTCCACTCTCCCCCTTTCCAAACCCCTCCCTGACACAAAGCCCCCCCCCCAAACCGGTTTCTTTCCTTTCATTTTGACACCACACTGGCAATCTTCGCCAATATTAAATTTGTGTATAATAATCAATAAATTATTTACCATTTTTAGATCTCGATTTTTCTGCTTAAGATTACAAAATTAACAAACAAATCTCAATAACAACATTATTACACAATCCTCACCCGTCCATCTCATTCTCATTTTTACCAACAGAATTCCTTACCTTACTTCCCCCCTAATTCAAACCACATTTCCGAAGCCTAGAGAAGAGTGTCGGAAATATAATATAGATAGATAGATGTATGTATATAATATTCCACATTATACATATAATTAACCATAGCTATATATCTACAATTGGAACTAAATTTTATACACCCCCTCTCTCCCCCTTCGTCTCCCAAGATCAGCTCTCCCACGCTTTGACCTTCTCCTTCTCATGGATATCCTTCTCCTCATCCTCGCTATAATCCTCGGAGTCATATAGACTCAGCCCATCGTCTTCGCCTTCTCCTCCCGCCCCGTAGCCCTCCCCATCATAGCCCTTGGTCTCCTCACGACTAACCTCCTGCCGCAACCTACTCCCCTGCAGCGCCGCAGCGCTACTCGGCTCTTTATCCTTGTACATGCTATTCCGGGTATATTCTTCCAACCCCCACACAGACCCGCCATCACTCATGCTATGTTCCCACTCACCCTCGCCTTCGGCCATCATCTCCTCGGGCGGCGGTTTCGCCCAATATGGGACCCCTGAGTTGCGTTCTGCTGATAATTCAATGGGCACATTATCTTCCATCTCATGGACTTGGCTAAGCCTCTCCCTGTTAAGACCCCCAAACCTCCCGCCTAGGTTATTCAGCCCTAATAATCGCATATCTTCGGGACTGAGAGGAGATTCCAACTCCGCGACTGACTGCACCTGATTATCAGAATTGAGGGCCCTTCCTGTCGAGAGCGAGAGTGCACGCGCGATCTCAGGTGCATTGTCTGCATCAGGATTTCCATGCTCTGGGCACGAACATGCCCTATTCCGATGAGCGGGGTGTCTAGTCAGCGTTTCACTTCTTTTAATATCTCCTGTTCCAGCAAATACACTTTCGATCGGCGTTTCTGTGGGTGTGGGATCGAGATGCGGTTTTTCGGCTAGTTCTAAATTATCGGGTTGTGGCTTGGCGGCTAACTTATGCCGTCGTTGTCGGAGGAGGAAGAATATGAAGGTAAGGATTATGAGGACGAGACAAAGGACCGAGATTGCGATGCCGGCTTTTGCGCCCGAGGAAAGGCCCGCGGAGCTGGAGATGGGGACTAGTGTTGTAGTGCTGGTATATGTTGAGGTCGGGGAGAGGGTATTGGTTGTGGTTATAAAACTCGAAACGGTGGAAGAAGCGCCTAGGTTGGAATTAGATGATGCTATTGTAAAGACGGTATTTGTATCTATATCCGAGAATTGGGTTTCCGTGTCCGGGGAAGAGGCGGAGAGGGCTGACTCGGCGATGAAGGTATTGCTTATTATTACAGATGTGGATGGTGATGTGACTGCATCAGATGTACTTATGGGAGTTGTAGATTGAGAATCCACTGTTTGGGGGGTAGGTGTGGGGGTCGGTGTGGAGTTTGGTGTGGGGTTTGGTGTGGGATTTGGTGTGGAAGTTGCTTGCGGTGAGACTTGCTCGGGCGAGGCTTGAACAGGAGTAGGTATGGGAGTGTTTATTGCAGCAGGGGACGCAGAAACAGAAGAGCCCCTACCTGCTTGAGCAGCTCCGGCGCTGGCGGCAGCTATAAGATTTGTGGTTGCCGCGGCTCCTTGGGCTAGAAGAACTTTTGATCCTAACTATGAAATATTAGTATCATTCCTCATCAAGAAGATGTCTACTCACCGTTACACTTGAAAAGGTAACATCGTTTATACCTCCAATCGATGTAAGGCTCCACTCATCTGCTTCCCCTACAGTCCCATCAACCACATTCAAAGTTGCGGTATCCACCGCCTCTAAATGAAATGCGCTCCCTAGCTTCCCACTCGATAGAACATAGCCTCCAGAACCTTCCGTCAAAGTCCAAAAAATACTATTATCGCCTTTATCAGCGGGTTGCATCTGTGGTAACGCTGGGCCTGAATTAATTGCCGTGAGATAAGCATTGCTGGTCATGGAATCCACCGTCCTCATAATATAAACCGTAGAGTTGAAGGGGAAGAGTTGCCATTGTTGGTTTGTGTCGGTCGGGTCGGTGGGACTGATAAAGACCCCGCCACTTGTGCCAATCAGGGACTCAGTCGAGTATTTGTTGGAAGTAATGGCATAGTAGGTATTTGAATCGAATGCCATTGTGATTAAGACCGCACCGAGTTCAAAGACTCGACACTCTCAAACAGAGTTGTGGGGGAGACCGGGAAAGAGGACTGAATAATAATAGATACAATTCCGGAGGACCACACTTCGGGCGGAGCTAATCTCGAGTGCCCCAAGCTCAAAATTCGAATTAGATAAATATATATATATTGGGGTCGAATCGTAATCCCACTCTCGATTATTGGCAAGGGAACGGGAAGAAGTCAATTCTTCACCACTTTTTGCTCATGTTGAAGAAATCAATTCTTCATCGTGATACAAAAGTGCCCTTCTACTCGCAACCAAAGAGAATCAAGAAGAAAGGGAAGAGGAAGAAGAAGAAGAAGAAGAGGAAGACAAGAAGGTCGAGAATCCTTAGACCTACCTTATTAGCACCACGCGTTTGATACGAACCATTCAAACCACGCCGCAAACCTACATCACACCATGTGAAACTGGCGAATCCTCCCAACTATCCTGCTATTCAAACCCAATCGTCGGAGGAACTAGACAAGCAAGGTCAGAGGGCGGCCTAGCGTATCGGGCAAATCACTATCACTTTGGAGTGCAGGCCTCTCATTTCGTTATCCATTCCTCCTGAGAAGCTAGAGCGTGGCGGACAGGGTATCAAACCAGGCATAAAACGCCATAATTGTGGTTTCTTCATCCTCATTCTCCCGTCGACAAATATAACCGTCGCCACTTGCCCCATTGGTGGGACATGCGCTCGTCGTCTAGAACTCCGGGTATCCAAATGGGAGTCGAAATCCCACTTCTGACATGTACCGTACAATACACGTGCTGTAAATTCCCTCTACCCGCACAGCACGGCCGAGAAGGTGGTCTGCTGCGCAGAGAATTATCCTGTTTTGACATCTGTCTTCTTTCCCCTCTTCCATTTCCCTTCTATCTCCCCACTCTTGGTCTGAGAGCGGGCGTGGATTCCGTGATCTCAGTGTTTTACTTTCGTAATCGTGTTTGATTGTGGGTAGGGATCTTTCCCCTCTGATATTACGAAGTATATGATGTGCATTAAGATGCGAGATGAGTCACTAGATTTGATTTGAGATTATTGATGGTGGTCGTTGAGCCGTATATAGGTAGTGATTATAAGAGAAAGGGGAACGCCGTGAAAAGACATGGACTGGTGGTTGACTGGGGAAAGTAGGCGAGCTATTTATATAGCGCTAATTATATAATCTTACATACTTCTAGCCGAGCATTAGAGATTTCATTCTCAAATTAATATAAGTTAGTTAAAAAGCGTAAATAAAAGCATGCCATATTCTACATTTGCGTCAAATCAACCTCTCTTACTATCTTTTCATCAAATTTGTATAAAACATGATATGAAGAATAGGTAAAATAGTGATATGACAAGTCACGTGATACTGCCATCAATGAGATATATATATATATATCTTTGTGCTAAGTTCGTACGTTGCTTTGTAAACATACTACTACCTACCTACCTACTTACCTCCTCTCCTCCTCTCTACTCTCCTCTCCTCTCATCTTCTCTACTCTCATCTACTCTATTCTACTCTACTCTACTCTCATCTTATCTCATCTACTTTACTTTATGTTTCCTTCCAGGAAATTTCACAACATTGATGATTCATCACAGACCAGATCAGTCGGAACGTTTCAAGGGCTTAATATATAGATAGATAGATAGATATGTACAATAATTTTATATACCCCACCTTTTCTCCTTACAGGGGGATTTAAGGATTTATAGGGATGAGGTGAGAATAGGAGGAGGAGGAGGAGGAGGAGGATAGGTTGGTATATGCATATGCATGGATTGGATAGATGGGCG
The DNA here is from genome assembly GCA_002276475.2 of Chlorociboria aeruginascens. Lineage (NCBI taxonomy): Eukaryota > Fungi > Ascomycota > Leotiomycetes > Helotiales > Chlorociboriaceae > Chlorociboria > Chlorociboria aeruginascens. Next base: position 2,299 of record NCSK02000449.1, on the reverse strand, counting down.
GGGTGCGGGGATGGAAGGATATTGGGATAATGGGGTGCAGGGGGAGGAAGGGGAAGGAAAAGGAAAGAAAGAAAAGAGAAGAAAGAAAAAGAAAAACAAAAAACAAAAAACAAGATAAAGGATATATCATAAATAATAAGCAATGGAAATCCACGAGAGCCATTACCTAAGATAAGCACTTTTTTTTCCCCCATGCTTCTTTTTATATTATGGATATATATATTTATAAAGAATTTAATCCTCTTTTTTCATTCATCTACTTCTTCAATTCTCTCTCACACCACCTCTCCATTCCTTTATTCATCCATCCATCCATCCATCCATCCAGAAAAGAAAAGAAAAAGAAAAGAAAAGAAAAGAAAAGAAAAAAAAAGTCATCCAACAAAAACATACACGCGAAAGCAAAGTGCTCGTCACCACCACCATTACCATCACCATCCACCATCAACAGCAAAAGATGCAACTCAAACCGATCAGCGGCGAGTAAATACACACTTTGAGCCCATGCGAGAAAATTGACTTGCACATTCCGTCATGTTGTAATTTGGAGGTATATTCAGCATCTGTCCAAGCAGGTTCACAACCGCACAACCACTACCATTCCAGGATAGCTGAGATCTCTTCACACGAACACCCCCTAAAGTAAGAAAGAAAAAAAAAAATCATCAATCAGAGATCTCACAACCTATCCACAACAAGCGATGCGTGCAAGCACCATCAATAACAACAGAGAAGAGATAAAGGCCGCGACGCAGCCCACACACATCCAAATCGATGAAAGGTGCGGCGGAAAAAGGTAAAATGTGGGCGAGAAGGGGGAAAAGAAGGAAAAAAAAAAAAAAAAAAAAATATCCCCCCCAAAAACGGGGTATGGGCGAAAATAGTTGATTCTTTTCCTAAACTCCAGGAGGATGATCGCTCACGTCGTATAAAAAGGGGGGGGGGGGGGTATTGAAGCGAGAGGATACAAGTGCTCAAACCAAGAGAGGTTATGTTATGTATCAGAAGTTGCAAAAGGGTCGGTAAATCGTATAAACGTAAATATCCAGCCTGGGGAGGCAAAAAAAACAAGGCATGAATCGGTAATGAAGGAGTGAGATGTAAGCATCGGCGGGTTCGGATGAAATATGGCGGGGTTTAGACGACGTGGGGAGAAGACGAGTTATCTTGGAAGTTCGCAAGGGAGAGAAAGATGGTTCGCATGGAAGATTTCGGGGTCAGTCAGGTTCGAGAGGATTGAGGTGGTTGGTGGTTGGTGGTTGATTGGTTTTATTTTGTGACGGCCCATCTCTCCACGCACGCGCGCGCACGCACACGCACACGCACACGCACGAGAATTCGCCCACTCTCTGTACCACCCATCTGCCATCACAGCTCCTCCCCCCCTACAAAAACAACGCAAATGCGCACCCTGCGATCGAGACTCCCAGGCCCAAGCTGGCGGCCTGTACGCGATTCCCCGCACCGGTGAAAGCACCCGGCGTGCCCGTGGAGGGCGAGGCGGCGGCAGAAGAACTCGTCGTCGTCTGCACCGAGGTCGAGATGGGTTTGGAGACGCCCGTGCCGGCCGTCGGACCCGCGCTCGTGCTGTTGCCGGTGCCGTAGGTCGAGGTGACGGATGCGACGACTTCCGACACGGTGATGGTCTTCGTCGATGTCGCGGTCGAGGTTATGGTGGTGGTGGAGGAGGAGGAGGATTGCGCGGCGGCGAGGGTCAGGAGGGACAGGAAGAGCGTGAGTTTGGGGAGGTGCATCTTGGGATTCGGGTTTGGGGCGCCGTGGTGAGCGCGCGCAAAGGGGTTGTATGTATGTGTGTATGTATGTATGTATGTGTGAAGCCCTTTCAGAGCGTAAGAGACACTGGGACGGTCTACGGTGTGTGCTGAATGAGTGTATAGAATCCCACGATCTCGCGCAGCATTCGTCTTCCAATCTTTCAAAGAGTGCGTGTTTGTTGGTTTGTTGGTTTGTTGGTTTGTTAGTTTGGCTTGCGTGGTTGCTGGGACGCTGGAATGGGAGGTGGTAGACTTTGCCAACGAAGTCTGGTTGGGAGGTCGAGGAGGAGGAGGAGGAGGAGGAGGAGGAAGGAAAGCGTGGTAGGAATGAATGGTGTGGTGTTATGTCTGCTCTGCTCTGTTCTGGCAGGAAGCGAGAGGAGGATGCCAGGCACGTTATATTTGCGCCGGCGGTCGGGGTGGGGCGGGTGTTGGTAGTGGGTGGAGGGTGGTGGGTAGTGGGTAAGTGAGTGGTGGGTGGTGAGTGGAGGGGTGGGAGGTGAAGGGTTGTGGGTGGTGAGTAG
>NCSK02000448.1:0-11236 GCA_002276475.2 Chlorociboria aeruginascens | reverse complement strand
GATCGTAATTATAATTATAATTATAATGCAATAAATAAATATTGCGAAGGCAAAATAATATAACATAAAAATTATTTTTAATTTTTAATATAAAAATAAAAATAAAAATATATTTTTTTTATTTAATTTAATTTAATTCAACAATAAATTATATGTCGCAATTATAATTATAATTATAATTATAATATAATGCAATAATTAATATTGCGACAACGAAATAATATAACGTAAAAATTATTTTTAATTTTTAATATAAAAATNAAAATAATTTTATTTTTAATTTTTTAATTTTTTATTATTTTTAATAATTTTAAAGCATTATTTAATTAGGCACGCTTAATTTTTTTTATTTATGTTGGTAACCCTCAGGGGTGATTGCAATCAAGTTGAGAATTAATATATATTATAAATGTGATTTATATTAAATCTAAAGCTAGAAGAGATTGGGAGGAAAAAATCTTTTATATATTTAAAAAAATGCCTTTTGATAAATCCTATTAATTCACCAGCTATCTTTTATTAATCTCTTATATTTATTTATAAAGCCCAAAAAAGCAATATATAAAGCTATTTCCATATATGCCCCGACGTTAACTCATTATATTTCTATAAATAAAGTTGCTTTTTATTACCCAAAATATATTTCTATATTAGCAAATTTTCTTTTATGCTATAACGCCAAAAATTTTAATATATATGGAGATTACATAAACTTAAAAATTTTTAAGCTTACGTAACCCAATGCCCAAGCCTTTTAAAATAAATTCTATAAGCTTCGTTAATTTTTTTATTTTTTTATTTTTTTTTGTTTTATTTATTTTTTTATTTAAATTTGCTATTTGTTAATATTAACGAAGGTTTTTAATGCTTTATTAAATATTTTTTTTGTTATAATATTTGCAAAATTATTTTTGCTATTAATTTATTATATTTTTATAATTTTTTATTTTTTATAAAATTATTAAAAAGCTATAATATTTATTATAAAACGTTTTTTTTTTTGTAGTTCCTAGCTTAACGAAGCATTTATATAAAAAATAAAAATTTGTATAAACAATAATTAATATTTGAGGCAAAGCAAATTAATTAATAATAATTTTAAAAATTATTTTAATAGCAATTTTCATATTTATTCCTTTAATTATATTATAGATTTCAAAAGCAAGAATATTTTTAATAATTTTTTTATTTTTTATTAAACTATAATATATTAGGTTTTTTTATAATATAAAATTTTGCTTTAATTTGGTTTCGTTAGCAAATATAATTAAATATTTAATTTGAAAACTAAGGTTTTGGTTATTAGCAAACGATCCATTAACGAAAATATAAAGCTTAGCTAATTCGAATATTAATAAAATATATTAAAATTTTCGATTCAAATAATTTATTTATTATTAAATTTGTTTATTTAACGTTTTAATATTTTTAATCGTAAGGTTTTAATATTAGGCAGCAATTAAAAAATTAAATTAAGCCTTTGGTTAATATATAAATGCAATATATACCTTACGTGCCCGTTATTTTATATATTAAATTTTGAAATTAAATATTTTATTAATAAATTAAAGCTTTTTGCTTTAGTTCTTTTATTTAATAATTATTATTTTGTTAGCAAAATATATAAAAATATAGCTATTAAAAATTAGATTAAAATTATATTAAAGCTAATCCCTTGGCTTGGCAACAAGTCCCGCTTTTTAAAATTTATTATTTTTTAAAGCAGCAAATTTTTTTTAATTTAAAAAATAATATATTGTCGGTCTATATATCGACGATTCCAAAGGCTTTTTTGTAAATAATAATAAGAAAATATAGATTGTATATAAATATAGCTATAAAAAGCTTATTTTTGTAATATCGGTAATAAATAACCTACTAATAGGTTTTTGTTTTCGAAATGCTATATAACAATTTTTTAACAATTATTGTTGGAAAATAATTTGGTGTGGTTATAAAGCTCTGGTGGTTATAGCGTAGCACGTGACCCAAAATTTTGTATTTAAGCTTTTTATTTTTAAAACTTTAATTAATACAATTTTTAATTTTTAATTATTATAATTTGTTGCTTAATAAATTATAAGCCCGGCTTGCGTACGATTGCGTAGTACGCCAAAGGGCCGTCCGGGGACCAATCTCCTCGTTAGATTTGTTTAAAAAATTAAAAAAAAACTTTTTAAAACTTATTATATTAATTAATATAAGCTATTTCGATCGATCCAACGGCAAAACCAAAAATTTAATTAAAAAATTAAAAAATTTTTTTTTATAATTTTAAATTCAAAAATAATAAAAACTTTAAGCGAAAGCAAAATTATAGCGACTTTTTAACGAAATCTTAGAAAAAAAATTAGAATCGAAAATTTAAAAATAAAAAATTAAAAAAAAAGCCTATTATATATTATAATTGCGAAAAAGAAAAATATATATTTTTTAACTATTTTAAGCCCTCGACCGAGCAAACCAAAGCTAGAAAAAAATAAAAAAAATTTAAGATTTTAATAGCGTAACCCAAGCTAAAAAAATTTAATAAAAATATTTAATTAAAAGCTAATGTTTTCTTATTAATAAAAAAAAATAAAAAATTATTATTGCTTTTATCGATAATAATTCGAATAATAATTTTGTTTTTTAATTTTTATTAAAAAATTAAAAATTAAAATATATTTAGATCGCTGTTAAAATTATTAAAAAACTTAACGATAATCCAAATTATATTTATGAAATTTATATTACAAATTTATAAATTAAGAATTTTAATTAAATTAAGAAAATCTTATCAAAATAATTATTATTTATAATTAATATACCAGGTATTAATATTATTTTAGGAAAATTTTAGCTATTTTTTATAAAATCAAAAATCGATTAAAAGCATAATAATTAAAAATATCAATTGCAGGGAAAAAATCCTATCAAGTTTATAAAACTAAAGATTTTTAATAAATTTGCTAAAAAAAAGCTTAATTTTTTTTAACATTTGTATAATATATAATTTTAATTATCGAAATATTAATAATATTTTAAAGCTATAGCGAATTTCTTAATATATTTTTTAAAAAAAAAGCAAATAAATTTTCTTTATTTAAACAACAAATTTATTTTATTAATATTGAAGAAAAAAACTTTTTTCTTACGAATTTATATATGCATTATTTAAAAAAAAAACTTAAAATTTTTAAAAAATATATTAAAAAAAAATTTAATTAAAAAATAAATTTAAAAAAGCATTAGCCCTGCCGAATTATTAATTTTTTTCGTGCTTAAATTAGATAGCTTTTTATGCTTTTATATAAATTATTAAGAATTAAATAAAATTATAATAAAAAATTGCTATTTATTGCTCCTAGTTGGAAAAATGCTGGATTAATTAAAAAAAACAAAAATTTTTATTAAATTTAATTTAAAAAATGCTTATTATTATATAAAAATTATTATAGAAAATAAATAAAAAATTGCTTTTTGTACCAAATATAAGCATTATAAATATTTAATAATATTTTTTGGGTTGGCCAATGCCTTAGCAATTTTTTAAATATATATTAATAAAGCTTTGAGCGATTTATTTAATAAAACTTATATAATATATTTGGATAATATATTTATATATAGCAAAACCTTATTAAAATATTATTAATATATTAAAAAAGTTTTAGCTCGTTTAAAAAAAATATAAATTATATATTAAAAAATTTAAATATATATTTGACGCTTAAAAAATAAATTTTTTAGAATATATTATTAATATCCAAGAAATAATTATGAAACCCAATCAAATAAAAATAATTTAATAATAATCTATATTTATTATTTATAAAAAAATTTAAATATTTTTTGAATTTGCCAATTTTTATTGCCGATTTATTAGCGATTATTTAAAAATAGCTTAATTTTTAATTAATTTATTTAAAGATAATAAAAANAAAAANAANAAANAAAATTTATTATTTGAAGCCCGGCTTAGCAAAAAGCATTTAATAATTTTAAAAAAGCTTTTACTATTGCACTAATATTTATTTATTTTTTTCCAAATAAATTAATTAAAATAAAAATAAATATCTCGAATATAGCAATAAAAGCTATGCTTTTTCAATTTGCCAAATGGTTAACGAAAAATAATCGAAAAATTAAATATTAATTAATTGCTTTTTATAATAAAAAGTTTAATTTTGCAAAATTAAATTATAAAACTTTCGATTAAAAGCTTATGGCCATCGTTAAAAGTTTTAATTATTAAAAATATTATTTTAAAAATAATAGCTTTTTAATCAAAATCTTAATTAATTATAATAATTTTTAATATTTTATAAAAATTATAATATTAAATTATTAATAAGCTAAATAAGCTTTAGATTTATTCGCTTATAATTTTGAAATTAAATATCAACCAGGGCCACAAAACCTAGCCGATAGTTTTTTACAAAGATCTAATTATATATTAATAAAAAAATTAAAAAATAAATTTATTGCTTATTTGCAAAATAAATTAAAAATAGCAATAAAAATAAAATTGCTTTGTTTTATTAGCAAAACCAAAAAGATAGCGGGCGCAAAAGAAAAGCTAAAATCTAAATATTTTAATTATTTTTAAGCTATAGCTAGCAATTAATTTTTTAAGTTCAAAATTGGTACTATCGAAATAGTTAGCAATAATTATATTAATAAATTTGCAAAAATTTATAAAAAAAATTTAATATTTTTTTTTATAAATTAATAATAAAATATTATTTGCTAATACTAATAATAACAATTATTAAATATTACGGATAATAATAGCTAACGCTATAAAATCAAAAATGGCTTATTTTAACAAATCAAAATCGCTATTTTTAATATTAATTAAATTGCAAAAAAATAATTAATTAATAATATTAAAATTAAAAAAAATAAAAGCCGGCGCTTAAACCAAATAAAAGCTAAATATTAAAAAGCTTATAAAGCTAAATGGAAAGGTTTATATTTTTCTTAATATAATAATTAAAAATAAAATTCTAAAGATCTGTTACGACAATTTATTTAAAAATTATTTTAAATAACGAAAAATTATTAAGTTAATAAAAAAAAAAATATTATTGGCCAGCTTTATATAAGGATATAAAAGCATATATTAAAATATATAATATTTATTAATAAATCAAAATGATTCGTTATCGAAAAATTAGCGAAATGCAAGCATTATTAATATTAAATAAATTATTTTAATTTATTTTTATAGATTTTATTATAAATTTATTTTTAAATAAAAATAAAATATTTAAAATTATATTTAATTTAATTTTTGTTATAGTTAACAAATTTTCAAAAATATTCCAATATATTTTTTGCAATAAAACTATTATTTTAATAGAATTTATTAATTTGTTTTTAAAAAATTGGTTTAAGAATTACGGACTACCGATCTATATAATATTAAATAAAAGCTTAATATTTATTAGCAAGTTCTAATTAAAGCTATGCTTTTATTTAAGGATAAAATAAGAATTATTAATCGCTTTTTATTTACAAATTAATAATTAAATAAAAAAGCAAAACTAAGCTATCGAAATATAGCTATGCTTATATATTATTTAATATTTTAATTTTGGCGTTTTGTTTGCTTATTTATTTGCAAATAAAACGCGATATTAAATTAATATTATATTTTTAATAAAAAATATAAAAATAATTAAAAATTATTTATAAAAATATTTTTATAATTTAATATAATATTTTTAAAAAATTTAAAATTTTTAATAATAATTGCTAAGAATATATTTGTTAAATATATGGCAATAATAATTTTTTAAACTAAAATATATTTGATTATTTTTATAAATTTGCAAATTATAACAAATATTGCATTATAAATATTGCTTAAATAATTTTTGCTTAATAATAACCTTATAATAAAATTATAAAAAATCTCTTTTTATAAAATTTTAAAAATAGGCAATATATTAAATTTTTTGTACGGTTTATATTAGCGAGCTTTTATACGCTGGCAGGTATTGCAGCGATAAATTTACTTTTTTATATTTTTTTTTATAAAATTTCAATAATAATAACGTTTTAATAATTTATAAATTTTGAAAAATTCAAAATGCCCAGCTATGAAATCATCGTAACATTGCCGTAATAACTCCTTTTTTAATATTATAATTAATAAAATATAAATAATATTATTTTTTCGCAATAATTCGTTTTCTTAACGTTCCTATCCCGCTGAAATTGTAAGGATTGCTTCAGGATGACCCAATTAAAGACTTCAGAAACACTTTGAAAAATAGAATAGGAATTATTAATAAATTATATATAATTATATTAATATTTAAATTGAACGCTAAAGTTCCGTAAGGAAACTTTAGCTCTATTTATATATAATTAATATAAAAAACTAAAAATATATTTTATATATATTTTTCTTTATTATTCGTATATATATAATTCTTTATTAATAATATGCTTATATTTTATATAATAAAAAATATTGCAAATTTNTTTCTTATATTTATATTATAATTATTTTTTTTATAATTATAATTCTGTTAATTATTTGTTAACAAATTCTTAAATTGCTTATTTATATATTTTAGATATTATTAATAATTCTTGAAATTGATAAATATTATTAAAAAATTTAATTTAGCAATGCGTATTTTGCTCAACATAATTTTTTTTTTTATTTTTTTAATTATTTTGAATTTTTTATTAATTTTCTAATTATTAATTTTTTTAGGCTAAATTTGCAAAATAAATATTCATTTTTTGTTTATTTAAATATTGTTAATTTTTAGCTTATTATTTATAAATAAATGCTTTGAAAAAAAGATTCGCAAAATAATTTAATTTTATTTCGCAAGTTCGCGCAATTAAAAAAGTTAGAAAACAGCAAACAAATATAAAAAAAAATTAAATATATTAAAAAAAAAAATATTAAAAAAATAATAATAAAAATTTGAATAATAATTGTTTAAAATTAGTTAAATAGAAAGCTTTTTGTTATTTTTTATTATTAAATAATTAATTAATATTTAATAATTTAAATTTTTTAAAAATAATAATAAAAATTAATTTAAAAAATAATATTAATTTTAAAAAAAAAATATTTTTTATATTTGCTTTTTAAAATTTTAATTTATAAATTTTTTTTTTAAATTTTTTTATTTAATTAAGCTTTTTTTTAGGTGTTTTTCTAAAATTATTTAATTTATTTATTAAGCAAATCTTTTTAAATTTAAATTTGTACAAAATATTTATATAAACAATTTGCTTTTTTTTTTTTATTTTAATTATATTTTTATTTTTGCTGCTTTTGAACGGCTTTTTATTATTAAAACTTTTGCTTTATTAGCCTAGGCCGAATTAAATATTAGATTTTTAAAGGCATAAGCTTTTTCTTTGGCCGAGATCAATTTATTAAAATATTATTTTTTAAATTTTTTTTAATATTAATTTTTTTTAAACAATTTATTTTAGCCAAAAAGCAAACTTATATATTAATTTTTTTTTTTAGAAATTTTTTTGAAAATAATTTTAATATTGCTTAAATTAATTTTTAAATATATTTTTGCAATAATATTATTGCTATTCTTATTTATTTTCGCGTTTTATTTCTTCGCTCGTTTTAAAAAAGCTTTTTGCGTTTTTTTCTTAAATATAAATTTTTTAAATTTAAATAAATTAATTTCAAAACCTAAAAATATAAAACGCTATTTAAACAATTTTTTAATACGCTTTTTTAATTTAATTAAAAATAGATCCAACCTATAATTAAGCCTTAACATTCTAATGCTTATTTTTTAATTATAATGCTTTTTTTTTTCTTAATTTTAATTTATATAAATTGCTATAAAAATTATTAAAATCCGATACCCCCCTGCTAATATTATTATCGATATTAATATTAGCTAAAAATTTTCCAAATTCTTTTTTAAAAATTCTTTTGGCAATATTTTTTTTTTTGCTTTTTCTTTTTTAAAGCCCTAAAAAAAATTTAAGCGCTTACCAAGCTTTTAGGATTTTTTAAATCTTTAAATGTGGCCTTTCATGACCCATCCTTTTTGTATTAAACTAATATTCGAGTAAGCTAAACAAATAATTAATTTAAAAAAATTTTATTATTTTTATTAATAAAAAAAAATAATAATTTAAAAACTTAATTTGGCTTTATTGCTATATTAAAAATAGCGATCCTAAAAAACGCAATTTTGTTAATTTTAATTAAAAAAAATCTATTTATTATAAACTTAATATATTTTATTGCATCGGCCAAAGCTTTAAATATAACGTTTATTTTTGCCCCAATATTTATTATAACCTCAAATAATTTTTTTTTTTTTATTAAAACCTTAGATCGTAATTGCAATTCTTAATACTAAAACTATATATTTAGCTTTAATAAAATTTGCAATAACAAAATTTATAATAGCTTTTTTAATATTAAAAATTTGTTTTTTATTAATTATCGGCATTTTTTAATTAGAATATTAAGAAAAATTTAGCTTTATTAAAATATATATTTTTTTTATATATTTGGGCAATATTTTTTTTTTTTTAGATAAGCATTACTCTTTTTAAGGCGTTAACTCTTTTTATATAATAAGCAAATATTGATTTTTTTTAATTTTTTAATTTAAATTTTATTTTAATAATTGGAAAAATAAAAAATTTAATTTTTTTTTTTATTTTTCTTTTAATTATTTTAAATGCTATAAAAAATTCGAACCAATAACTTATATTTTTTTTTAAGCTATAATATTAAAAGTTTTGCTAAAATAAAAATTTTCAGCTTTTTGGCTATCGCTTTTATTTTTTTAAAAATTAAATAAGTAACGAAAATTTTTCGTTGCTTTAAAAGCTTAACTAAAATTAATTTTTTTTTTTTTTAATAATATTTTGAAATTTTTTTTTTATTTTTAATATAAAATTTTTTTTTTATTATTTTTAAGTTTGTTTTTTTTTAAGCTTTTTTTATAAATTTTATTTATTAATATTTTTATTATTTATATTTATATTAAATATATTATATTATAAAATAAATATAATTTGCAATTTAAATAATGCAAAAGTCATTAAATATAATATTAAAATTAAATATAATAATAAATAAAAAAATTTTTTTAATATAATAAATTATTATATTTATGCTATTTTTAAAAATATTAATATTGGCAAAAAGTTGGCAATTAGGATCGTAATATATAAAATTTATTTTTAATATAAAAATTTTTTAAATAATACAAAAGCTATTAAGTTTTACGCTAATAAAATTTTGCAAAAATATTTTAAGCGAAAAGTTTTATTTTAATTAATTTTTGGCTGGAGCAATTTTGAAAAAAGCAATTTTCCAATTTTTTAATAATTTAAAAATAATTATATAATTTTTAACAAATTAGCATAAATAGCTTGTTATGCCGAAATATATTTTAAGATTTTTTAATATAATAAAAAAAAATAATATATAAAATAGCTTCGAGGCGCTTAGCAATTATGCTTAAGCCTAAAGCAATAACTTTTTAATCCAATATTATTGTTAAAAAAAAGCTAAAATATATTTTTTTTAGCTTAATTATAATATATCGAAACTAAAAAATACAAAGTATTATTTTTAAATAATCGATATATTCTATTAAAGTTTTGCTTATAATAATAATATTATTTATATATATTTAAAAAAAAGCAATATTGCATATAAAGCTATTTATTTTACACTAATAATATATAGATAAATTTTGAAAACTTATAATAGCAATTTTAAATATTTTTTGCCCGCGATATATAATTACGCTTAAATATTTTTATAATTTGAAATAAATATATTATTAATAAAAAAAGCTTATAATATTAATTACAAAAATATAATTGCAGCCACGGCATATTGCAATTATATTAAATTGCAAAAGCAACAAATATATATTAAAAATAATAATAAAATTTAAATTATAAATATTAATAATAGCACGACCGATACGCTTTCCTAAAGAAAAAATTTAATATATTATAAAAATAGGAAAGGTTAAAAGCGTATTATAAATAATATATTTTATATATTTTTAAAAATAAAATTTATTATAAATTTCGTTAATTATTTTTTTATTTTTTATTTTTATAATATAAATTTTTGCGCTTAATTTAATAAGCTTTTGTTAATTAAATTGTAATTTAATGCGCATTTATTTATTTTTAAGCAAATTAATATATTGTTTATTTTTAAAAAAATTAAAAAATTTATTAAGCATTTGTTAATATAACATTATATATTTATTATTATTATAAATTATAACATTAGACAAAAATATTTATTTATTGTTTTTATTTTCAAAAACTTTGAAAGAAATATTAATATAAATAAAAAACTTTTATACTAAAAAATTTAATTTTTAATAATTTGCATCGCTATATAAACAAATAAAATATATATTAAAATCAAATTTTTTAATAATATCGATTTTTAAATTACGCTAAACTTGGATAGCAATATTAATATTATTTTAAATAATAATATTAAATATGTTTTAGTTAACCAAATATATATATATTATTAATATTATTAATAAAAATTCAAAAATAAAATTTTTATCAAATAAAGCAATATAATATATTGGTATAATAATACGGCTATATAATAATAAAATAAAAGCCTGCTGTGCTAATATTAATTTATATATTTTCTTGCTTTTCTACACGATTTGGATAAGGATTTTTATGCCTTCGCATGTATTAATCGTCGCTAATTATTTAAAAATAAATATATTAATTTTTTTTAAATTAAATATATCAATATTTATAAGCATTTTGGCTTGCAAATTATTAACTAAATAAATTTTTTAAGTAATATTAATATATATGTTATAACCATAAATATAAAATATAAAAATTATATATTTAAATATTAAATGCTTAAGATTACTAATATCGCGAATTATAATTGAAGCAGCTATTTTGCAAATTTTAATATTAGGAAAATATTTTATAAACTATGCTTTATTTATAAGCGATAGCAAATAATTTATATTAATATATATCGATATATTATTTATGTTTATATGCAACTTAACCATAGCTATAACGTAATGCTATTTGCGAAATTTATATTTAATTTTATAATCGAGCGAAGCTTGAAATATTAATTTAATAATAAAAATATTATTATTATAATAAATTAATATTTTGTAAATAATAAAAAATTTTTTTATAATTAATATTATAAAAATAGCAAATATAATTTATTATTTAAAAAAAATATTATATTATAAAA
>NCSK02000447.1:0-11415 GCA_002276475.2 Chlorociboria aeruginascens | reverse complement strand
TGTCGAGAAGACGTCGTAATGCAGATGGAGAGGTGTATATCATGCCATCGACCCATATAATGCTTTGCGTTGGGGGGCGGGGGAGGGGGCTGGTCCGGATGTATATAATCGGAACCAGGAAGCAAATCAACGATCCCGAATGTTTCGCTGGCCCGGAATGGCTATAATTCCTGTATTGGCGGTAATTCCTGTAATTCCTGTAATTCCTGTTCTTCTCTCGTTCTGATTGGCTCCTGGTGCATTTCCTCCCCCCCCGGCGCCGTGATGGGCTAGAGAGCTGCTAGAGTCCCGTACGCGAAAACTCACAAGAGCAAATAACTCCAACCCACCAGCCGCTCTGGTCACGGCCTCTCGACAACCCAACAACCCGACAACCCATTGCACGACCAGGAGCCGCAACCGGCGCAGGCCACCATATATTTCTCTGGCCGACCGATAGAGGAGGAGAATTGCGGTGGAAGTTCCCCATCATCTCCATCTCTCCCCTCCCCACCCCCCCGGCAGACGAATCCCTCGAGCGGCAGCCCAGGTCAGCTCGCAATTCCCCCATCCCGACACCCAAGAAGAAGAGACATCAGCGTCAATTTCCATGATGTCTCTTTCGCTCTCGGCGAGCTGCTAGTCCTGGCCGTCTGCCAGGAAACCCCGTCGATCTCCAACCCGGCGGCGCGACCACCACACGTTATCCATCACGCTGCAAGCGACGCGTATGCCAGCACCACGGCCAAGTCGGCTTCACGTCACGGCCCATGTTGGCGTGATCTACAGATTCTGAGGAACCTCAATCATGTCCGAGGAAGAGCATGCCATGTTGGCACCGCCGGCGGTCTCGCATCTGCGTGCGGAGGCCGGGAGAGGCTTGGAACGAACCCTCAGCGCCGATATCCGTGAGGAGAGGGAGGATCTGCGTGAGGCCGCCGAGCAGACGTTGAATGTGATCCTGGATCTGAATATGGCGTGTATCGTCAATTGGGTCAGTCCTTCGTGGATCGACGTTATCGGTACGACGCTGGAGTCGGTCCAAGGGAAAGCAATTGCGGATATTGTGGTTAGTGACAACAAGGGCGTCTTTGCAGAAGCGGTGGAGTCTATGAAGAAAGATGATTCTCGCAGTCAAATTGTTCGCTTTACGGTGGGGCTGGGTCCGGCTTCTAAGTTATTGCCTATCGACCGTCCGGATGCCTTCGAAGTCGAGGATGGTTTAGTGGCTCATGGTCAAGAGGAACATGCTACGATTGACTTGGAGGCACAAGGTATTATGGTGTACGACAGACAGTCTGAAGGAGAAGGCCATGTACGTTGTATTCTGATCGTGCATATTATCTTCTAACTCCCTGTAGACAATGTGGATGATCCGTCCTTGGATTGCCCCCCGAGAAATTCAAATCGACCTACCTCCCGTGATAGTTGAATCACTGGGTTCTGGCGCCGAAGTCCTTGCAAGTTACCTTACGACATTAGCTGAGTCAGGTCTGGAAGACCCGACGCACCACGCTCCTCCGCTCCCAGTCCTCTGCCGCATCTGCGAACGTCAGATTCCTCCGTGGTGGTTTGAGAAACATACTGAGCTCTGCCTGCAGGAGCATAAGGCCGAGATGGAAGTGCAAATGTATCAAGAAAATCTCATCGAACATCGTCACGCCATTGTCAAGGTTTTGGATGCACTTGAAGCACGGAGAAGTCGACCAACTTCAGGCGGGGACTCAGCAAACGTGACAACACCTCAGGCTGAATACAAAGGCATGCCGATTGGGCCCACTTCAACCCCGTCGTCTGGTGCTGGGAGTGCCTCTCCAGGGACTCCTGCTAGCAGGTCAAGGGATTCCTCTACGACCGGATTTGGGCACGCAAGAGCTCGTTCATTTGCGGTCCGTCGACCTCAAGCTCGAATTGTCGAGTTGTTACTCGATCTATGTGACACATCGATCGAGATTAGCACACCAGCGATTAAAGAAGCATCTACGCAAGCTCCTGGCGAGTTTCGTACGCAGTCTCCTCAATCCGAGTCGAGGATTTCTCAGGTCATGCAGTGGCAGTCACCCAGCACAAATACTTTGGACCAGGAACAAGGCTTGGCTTTGTTGTGTGCGGATAGTGAGAGGGCGGCGAAGGCGAAAGTGGAATCCGTTCTTCGCCACCGCAGAATTATTGAGTATGCCGAACGCATCCGCATGGAGTTCTCGGTCATTGTCCAGGATTGTATCGATGAAGCCATTCATAAAGCTGTCCGAATTACTGCTGGCCATTTGAGTGATTCGTCTGAGGAAGAAGGGGATCCGACTCAGACAGCTGAGGATGGCTTCTTTAGTGGTTCTTTTGATGGGCCATCCTCGCTTGCTGCCGCATTTCGAGCTGTGGAGCTCAATGATCGGGAGCAGGAGACCCGGCGGATTGAATCGACTGCTGTATCGACCAGATCAAGCAGTCCGAAAGAGTGTCCAACGCCACGATCACATACTACCGGGCCAGCAAGTGTTGCAGGACGGTCGCGAAGCTCTCGTCGAGAATCATTGTTCTTCGAGAGTGATCCTGGCGACAGCGATGGCAGCGTTAGATCTTCATCGGCCATGTCCCGTCCCCTACGAACCGATTCCCCCGTTTCTGAATTCGGCGATCTACGCCGTGCTGCAAGCTCTCGTCAGCGTCACCGTCGGAGCATGGTGCTTGCTGGAACCGCCTCGCCTCGAAGACAGGAGTCTCCGGTACGAATACCTCAACCCCAACCATCGTCGCCGCTTCGGATATCGAAACCTCGAGCTCTAGCCATTGCCCACGAAGGTGTCGTATCCCCTACTACATCACCAATGCTTCCAGGAACAGAATTCAGCTCCCCTGCTCTAATCCCGCATCACCACAGACGCCAATCCTCGGCTGCTGGATCTGATCCACGACCCCCGCCTTCACCTCGTCTCAACTCTGTCAGTGCACCACAAGCACGTGCCGTTCCACCATCTATCAAAGATTTTGAGATCATCAAGCCAATCAGCAAAGGTGCCTTTGGAAGTGTTTACTTGTCAAAGAAGAAATCAACTGGTGATTACTATGCTATCAAGGTGCTTAAGAAAGCCGACATGGTGGCCAAGAATCAAGTTACAAATGTCAAGGCGGAAAGAGCTATCATGATGTGGCAAGGTGAAAGCGACTTTGTGGCCAAGCTTTATTGGACTTTCTCTAGTAAGGATTACCTCTATCTCGTGATGGAATATCTCAATGGTGGGGATTGTGCGTCGCTAATCAAGGTTCTCGGCGGCCTCCCGGAAGACTGGGCAAAGAAATACTTGGGAGAAGTTATTCTTGGGGTTGAGCATCTACATAACCGCGGAATTGTTCATCGAGATCTCAAACCAGACAATCTGCTGATCGATCAGAAAGGCCATTTGAAATTGACCGACTTCGGTCTATCGAGAATGGGTTTAATTGGTCGTCAGAAGCGAGTGTTGAACAGTACGGCAAATGAATCTGCTCCAGATCTACTCAAACAAGGCCCATTCGCTCGAGTAACCTCGATAAGTTCCTCGCGATCAACATCATTTGACTTCCCACCTCACCATTCTCCTGGCTCAACACCCCAAATGACTCCTGATCCTGCCGCTGCCTTGTCTACACCGTCATATTTCAGTCTCAGTCGAGAGAATACAATCAACAAGGATTCACGGCAGGCCTCGGGACGAAGTGATAGCAATGGTAGCGACACGTTGCACACAATGTTTACCAGCTTTTCTCTGAACGAAAGAGACGGCCAAATGCAGCAGAGAAAAACGCCAAATGAAGAGATGAGCGAGAACGAGAGCAAAGCCTCTCCAGAAATTTTGTCTCTCCAACTTGTGGCTAGCCACTCGAGCTCGGAGACCAAGAATACCCCGCCGCAAACGAATATGATGCCTCCTCCAATGGCCCTCTTCGATCCAGATGACAACAATCGTCGCTTCGTGGGTACGCCTGATTATCTTGCTCCCGAAACCGTCAAGGGCGTTGGCCAAGATGAGACTAGCGATTGGTGGTCCGTCGGGTGTATCCTCTTCGAATTTCTCTATGGGTACCCTCCTTTCCATGCGGCAACTCCGGACGAGGTCTTCGAGAATATTCTCGCTCGTAGAATCTCTTGGCCAGATGACAGTGATTATGAGGTCTCGCCTGAAGCCAAAGATCTTATGAACAAACTTCTGTGTCTCGAGCCACAACAACGACTAGGAGCCAATAAAGACGATAACTTTTCTTGCGGTGGCGAGGAGATTCGAAAGCATCCATGGTTCGAGGGTACAAATTGGGAGAAGCTCCTTGAGGACGAGGCACAATTTGTTCCTGCTCCTGAAAATCCCGAGGATACCGAATACTTTGATGCTCGGGGTGCGACATTACAATCATTTGCTGAGGAAATAGAAGATCAATCTTCACCACAATTAGGCACGCCTAGTACAGAGTATCCAGAACGCCCTCATGATGCGTTGTCTCGGGTAAGAAATCAAGTAAATTCAATAAAACGAGGCCTAATGCCACTTCACATTCCACCTCACGTACGAGATATGAAGAGCCGGAGACTCAGTGAGCCAGTCGTCGCTGATGATTTTGGGAACTTTGCATTTAAGAACTTACCAGTTCTAGAGAAAGCAAATAAGGACGTTATTCAAAAGCTCCGAGCAGAGGCACTGGCTGCCCAAAGCAAACAACTTGTTACCAGTCCTGGAGCAGCACCGAGTAGTTCACATCCCACATCCCCTGGGCCAGTTCTGGAAGGAAGCCCCATTCTGCCGATGCCTATTCAACGAACAATTTCAAATGCAAAAGCATCCAAGCGTCCTCAATCTCCCTCTGGATTGGGCCAGACAAACGCATCACCGAATAGAGCTTCTCAACCGTCGTCACCGTTGCTGGTGTCATTCGTCGCTGGTCCGAATGGGGAGACTCGACGGAAGACATCAAGCAATTCATCCGGCCTGTCTCAGTCAAATAATTCTCTTGCACCGGGTAGCTTCTTTGATGTGCCTCGAGTTCCGCCAACCCTTCAGAAGTCAACAACCTCAACTGCGGCATCTCCCATCAAGAGTCGGGGAGGTGCACCACCCCCGTTGTCCATCTCACCTCAAA
This sequence comes from Chlorociboria aeruginascens, assembly GCA_002276475.2. Lineage (NCBI taxonomy): Eukaryota > Fungi > Ascomycota > Leotiomycetes > Helotiales > Chlorociboriaceae > Chlorociboria > Chlorociboria aeruginascens. The sequence continues at coordinate 6,330 of NCSK02000447.1, read as the reverse complement.
AGTTTGCTACGCCAAGACAAGCAAGTGGGTCGTCCAACAGAGCTCGATCTCAAACTGTCGGTTCACAAGAAGGCAGTCCTGTTCCCGGAGACTTATTTTCACATCGCAAGCGACGAAGCCAAGTGTTCGATATGTCACCATCCTCTTCGGATAATGAAGGCGACAAGGCAAACGCTCTGCTACGGGTTCAGCGCCGTCGTCAAAGTTCTCGTCGAATGTCGGCAATCAATCTCGCTGATGGACCTATATTCCGACCTTTGGATGTCCTCATTTGTGAAGATCATCCAGTATCAAGAATGGTCATGGAGAAACTACTTGAGAAGCTCAGATGTCGCACGATTACCGTGTCCAATGGTCCTGACGCAATGCGTTATGCAATGAGCGAGATCAAATTTGATATCATCATGATGGAGTTCAAATTGCCTCAGATCAACGGTGCGGATGTTGCTCGAATGATTCGAGATACGAAGAATGCGAACTCACAAACTCCTATCGTCGCCATTACTGGATATTTGAAAGAATTACAGGCCCCTCATCATTTCGATGCTCTTATAGAGAAACCACCGACGACTTCAAAGCTTACAGAAGTCTTGTGCAGACTTTGCCAATGGAAAGCGGCAACACCGGGTCAACTAAGCCACGCTCCCCTGGGCTACCCTCAACAGCCTTCCGGCTTACGTCAAGAAAGTATGCGACTTGAGGATAGTCCAACATCTGGCTCGTCAGGATATGCTCATATGCCTAGTAGTAGTTTCAGAGGATCGAGCCGCGAGGATTCTATTAGCTCTAGTCTCTTTGGTGATTCAGAATCCTTCATGAATGATGATGTTTCTGTGGTCATCAATCGGAAGGCAGCAGAAGACTGGGATAATACCGGTCTTGGAATTACTAGCGAAGAAGCTATGCTAAATGCTCAAAACCTTCCAAAAGTTCCTTCGCATCTCTTACACGAGGATTCTGCTCCTGCTCGTATGGAGCACGATAAAATTGTACTCAAGCAACCATCTACTGATAAGATGAGAGCGAAACGAGAATCAATGGAAAAGAACCGTCACGAGTGTGCTGAGTCTGGCGATGACGAGGATGAAGAACTTGGCGATGCTGCAGTTCGAGAAAAGAGTCCACGAAGTGCGAAAGGCACGCAACGTGGATCTAAACTTGGAACTGAAATGATGCGAACAAACAGTCGTGGAAGTGTTGTATCAGGCTCAGAGGTTACTAGTTTTGATCCCGTTGATCCACCACCTACTGTCGCCGAGATTCCGCCTGCATCAGCAATTACCGGCGCAACACTTACACCACCCGAAATTTTCACCCCACCTAGTCGCATAGTATCAGAAATCGACTTGAACGAAACTCCCAAAGCTTCCAGCATCCATCTAGATATGGACGAAGAACCCACTCCGCGAGCAGCTCTTACAACCACAGACCATGTAGCTGCCAAGGCTTCACGATGACATTACAACACATATTTTCTTTACAAATTAGAATACTGCCATTTCGGCCACAAATCTCAACTTTCCTTAGTCTCAATCAAATCATGATGAAAGCGCGGCGTTTCGGGGCAATAAATGAGGTTTGGCATTGATGAAACCAACCTGGCGTCTTGCGAGGTCCATCTGCTGCATTTACATACCTGGTATCCTAGCTCTTTCTCCTCAGTAATTACAAAAACTTCAATCGTGCAGGATGATATTCAAAACGCGGAATTCGAAAATTGAGAAACATTTTCTCTCCTCTCTTTCTTGCCAACTCTTTTTAAGCTTCTTTTCTTTTGTACATTGATTATGGGATTGAAGTTTGGAGGATCATCTTGCAATCAGCTTTCTGGGGAGCGGTGGTTAAATTGCGTTCTCTTTTGTCACTTGAGTGGGGTGGGGTGGGAATTTGTCTTGTTATGATTGAGATATCTGCACGGCGTTGCGATTTAGGAGCAGGGTCTATCTGCATTATTTTTTCTTTTCTGGCTGGCTGGCGAAAGTGGAAAATTGGACTGCGCAGCGAAGGAGATGGGGATATGTATGGAAAAACAGATGGTAAATAGGAGAGCGTGGAGAGAGCCTAATGGCACATACCCCTTCTAAAAGGAGTGGATAATAGCTGGGGGTTATCTATCTGGTGGTGGATATTTTGTGTTGTAAGCTAGGCTAGGCTTGGATGCAAATGCATAAGCGCAAGCATAAGAGAAAGATTGCAATATTAAAGATTCTAAATTGAAGAAATACTTTTGTTTTGGATTTACTTGAATAATAAACAGAGATATATTAGTGAGGGGAAGATGTTCAAGATCGGTTCAAATTATATTACAGCCAGGATTCTACAATACGTCTTAACTCTACATCGCTACACGGAGACCTTGATCTGCCGCAGGAGTGTTGCTACTATATTATATCAGACTCTGGGATGCGATCTCAATGCAGGCTGTATTAAGTCTGTGGATTGAGAAAACTAGGTCTAAAAGGGGTTTATATATATATATATGAGGTTGGGCAGTAGGCCAAGGAACTCCTTCGCTGACGCCTTTCGAGTTCTTCTCTTGCTTTTTTGAAGAAGGAAAAATTTAAAAGATTTTTTTTCTTTTTATAATCCAATCTCCCATATACTTACTAAGTCTGTGCGGCCCCATTCTTTATAAATATTTTTAATTTTACGAAATCTTAATATAATTCCTTGGAACTGTGTCTATAGGTTCTTTTAATATATATATATATAAATCTAACTTATTTGAAAATTTAAATAATCATATAAAATATCTAAAAAAAAAATCATTAATTTTGGTGCAAAAAGCTTTCGGAATTGTGAGGGATATCGGAATGGTGGTGCACAGACTTTGTATAATTGTACTTGTATGTCCGATTATTGTTCTTTGATTGATCTTGTTGGTTAATATTTTTTGTTAGGCTAAGTTAACTTAAGTTATGTTATGTATTAAGTTAAGTGTTAAGATAATGGCGAGGTCAAGTCATGGCCAAGTTCTGACTAATTTGTAATCAGGTCAAGTCGTGGTTAAAATCGTGGTCAAGTTAATTCGTGGCCAACTTGTCAGTTTGTCGTGGTCAAGCTCCAACGTTGGATAGAGAGAAATAAGGACCTATTCTTCGGTGTCTGATTAGTAGCAACTGACTCAATGCTAGGTCGATATTACTCTTTTATTTTTACATGACCACTCTGTAACTTTTATAAGAGGCTAGCTATGTAGGTACAATTTGTGGTGGGACTGAAACATGAAAATAGAAATATTTACTAAACTTGACGGATTTCCTTTTTTCTTTTGATCTTTTGATAATGAGTTGCCGACTTATTTTTGGGGGGTTTAAAAAAAACCATATAATTTGTTTCCCAAAATGACTCACCAATATACTGCCGAACAATGGAGAAACAAAGTTAATCCTATTCTTGAAAAGTGTTCTAAACACAGAAAGGATGCGGTAATCAAATACAAGCGATCATTTTGGTATAAAGAACTACATCGCTACAACCATAACAAAAACTACAACAGGAGAATATTTGACCCTGCAAAAGTCCCTGACGAGCTCTCTTATGATACACAGCAAATGGAAGATTTTGAGAAGCTTCGAAAAACAAAAGAGTATATTTTACCCTTTCAATTTCCCAAGATAACAAATCTAACTAGTAATCTAGGGACATTGAAAAAGACCACTATCATATCATGGAAAAGAAGGTGCCAGGCCAGCCAATAACCGGCTTTTATATCGATGATCTTTGGGTTCCCCGAAAGGTTCCATCTGAAGGATATTGTGATTATGGCGGTTTCCAGTTTGGCTGAACCTTGGAACCGCTTTGGGGAGGTGGGCGAGGTCAAGTCACTCTCACAACGTATAAAAAAGTAAGCATAAGGTCAACCTCCATGTTGGTAACCCTCAGGGGTGATTGCAATCAAGTTGAGAATCAATACGTATTATAAGGTGGTTCATATTAAGTCTAAAGCTGGAAGAGATTGGGAGGGGAGGATCTCTTATATACCTAAAAAAAGTGCCTCCTGGTGAATCCTATTGATTCACCAGCTATCCTTTGTTAATCTTTTATATTTATTTATAGAGCCCAAAGGGGCAATATGTGAGATTATTTCCACATATGCCCCGACGTTAACTTATTATATTCCCATAAATATAGTTGCTTTTTTATTATTCGAGATATATTTCTATATTAACAAATTTTCTTTTATGCTAACAACGCCAAAAATTATTTTAATATAGGTGGAGATTACGTAAGCTTAAAAATTTTTAAGTTTACATAACCCAATGCCCAAGCCTTTCACGATAAATCCTATTAAATTTTCGTTGATTCTTTTTAGTTTTTTTGTTTTTTTTTATTTTATTTATTTTTTTATTTAAATTTGTTACTCGTTAGTATCGACGAAGGTTTCTAATGCTTTATTAAATAATTTTTTTATTATAATATTTGCAAAATTATTTTTGCCGTCGATTTATTGCATTTTTTATAATTTTTTATTTTTTATAAAATTGTTGGAGAGGAATGTTTTAAAAAGAGATTTTTGTAGAGCAAGGTAAAGAGGAGAAGGAGGGAGTGTGTGATTAGAACATTGAAGTATCAACCTTCTTTGTAATGTGATGTCGGTTTTGAGTTGGAAAGTTATGGTTGAGAAGTGGGTTTTATATTATGTGTGTTGCTGGGGAGGATATATTGTGGTGGGATGGGGTAAGGACGGTGTTAGTACTAGAGAAAAGAGTGAATAAGTATTTAGTATATATTGAACAGGAAAAAAGGAACAGCGAAAAATGGAGATATGGAAGAAGGGGTGGGGGGGTAGGAGTATTGATCACCCCCGGAGAATAGACCCGAGGAGAGAAAGAGAAAGATATAGTAAGGGTCTCCGCTTGTTGGTATTGACGTTGGTATCCCTCGGAGCTAGCTATTGGAATTATGTATTTATAAGCAGAGGTATGGGAGAGATGATTATGGCCTAGCAGAAAGAATTAGGAGCATAAGGGGAGGATTTATTGGGGATATATGCAATAGGAATTATTTTGATAATAAGTAATTTTATTTTAATATGTCATATGTCATCCGGGGCTCCATCTCATATTCATAAACGTCGTTAAAAGCTGCAATTGATCCACTCTATATACAAGAACTATGGAAGGCAAACAGTTCGAGATGCTCAGATTGCAGATCTGGAACACAAAGGATAGCGCCCGAAGTTCTAAGGATAACTACATGCACTACAATACAAAGAATTGGCGGTTGGAATTGCGATATTGAATAACAGGCATAAATGGAAAAGAAGAATATACTTCGGCAGTAAAAATGGTATTGATAACAATTTTGCCCTTTTCACTTTTACTTATATTGGACAACGAAACCAATCTAAAGAGCCGGGAAATTAACACCAGAGCACAAAGTTGGAAATGAAAGTGTGGCTAGAACCTGTTCCTTTAATATTGGCTGTTTCTAAAAAATAAAGGTTGAAAAATTGGCAAAGCAATGATATTTATAATCCTTATTCCGGATTTGCTTTTGCATTTGCAATACAATAAATCTAAATTATGCATTAATCTTTCTAATTCTGTTAGGAAACAATAATTAAAATGATCAAATATACCGACAGCGATTTCTAGAGATTTCTATCAGACAGTGCTAGGCCCGGGAAAGTTGTGAAATGTTGTTGCTTATAAAGAGTTTTGATGCACAATGGCTTTCTTGATCATACAGAGTTTGTTTTTGTTTTTTTTTTGCGCCTTGATTGATGATAATAACATTAATCCTGCTGATATTATTTTGGATAACGACAACAACCAGGTTGAAGCGGCAGCTATTTATGTCCAACAATAAAGCAGAACCAGTGTAAGAAAAATGGAGTCTGTATGCTAAAAAAAAAATTAAAAAGATTTTTTACTTTTTATATATATAATAAATCTATATTTGTTGAAGTCTCAGGTGTAACGGTTGCATGGGGTTCAGAATATAAAAGGAGAAAAAATAATATTAATTTATTTAAAAATTAAAGTGATCCAAAAATATAAATTTATTTATATTTATATTTTTGCCCAAATAATTAATATTTAATCTTTTATATTTATTAATATACTACCGATATCCCATCGATATTTATAGATTTAGCCTTTATTAGCTAATTATAATTAATTTTTAATATATTTTTTTAAATTCAATTATGCTTAATAAATTTAAATAATATTAATAATTTTTATTTTTAATTGCTTAATAAATTTAGCATGCTTTATTGCCGTTAATAATTTTATTAATTCGTTAGCTATTATTTTATTACTAATAATATATTATAAATCAATTGCTTTGTTTGCAATATGCTTGCTGTATAAAATAATGCTT
>NCSK02000446.1:0-11497 GCA_002276475.2 Chlorociboria aeruginascens | reverse complement strand
CTTATAATTTTTTTATATAACAAAATAAATTTTTTTAATAAATATTAAGCTTAATTAAAAATTTTTATTAAAAATTTTTATATTTCTTTTTATTAAATAAAAAATAAAAAAAATAAAAAAATAAAAAAAAAAGCTTTTAAAAATTAATTAATTAGCGGAAAAATTAAAAAAAATTAAATATTAATTATATAATAGCACGCTTGGAAAAACTAAAAAAAAAATTTAATATTATAAATTTAAGCTAAAAAAAAAATATAATAAATATTAATTTTTTATTTAAAATTTAAATTTTTTATTTTAAAAATTAATAGCTAATATTAATTGTCGGAGCCACAGGGTTAATTATGCTTTCGACGCGGGGCACAGCTTGTTATTGCAATATGTTTTTTACGTCGATTAAATAATCTTATTTTTAAAATAATTTAAATAAAAGCGGGGCAAGAAATATAAGCAAAATATTGCCGCACGCCATTGCCTTTTAAGCGATTTCGATAATTAGCCAAACTTTATAAATTAAGCTAATTATACAAAATTATATATAAAACTAGCTAATATAATTATTAATATTAATAATATTAAAATATAAAAATAGCTAGGCTTATTTTAATTGATTCAATTAATTAAATTAAAAAAATTTTGTCGAACATATTCGATAAGCTGCCAAAATAATAATAAAAAAATAAGCAAATAAATAAATAAATTTTAAAAATCCTATAGTTTTTATCGAACGTGTTCGATAAAACTAAATTTTTTCTTTTTTTTTTTTTATGCTTTATTTATTTTGCTATTTTAAAATTAATTTTATTAATATTATTTAAATTTTTTAAAACAAAACAAGCCTTCGATTTAATTATAGCATTCGCGAAATTAATATTATTATTAATTTATTTAATTTTTGCAATTTTTCGTTGTTTGTAAAATTGGCAAAAATATATAAAATTAATTATAAGTTTTTTTTTTTTAAATTATATTAAGCTTAACGAAGCAATCGTATAATAATTTGAAATCGATACAAAAAATAAAAAATAATATAATTTCAAGGATTTTTTTAATTATTAATTTAAATATAGCGGCAATATCGAAGCCGTAGGTTATTTCGTATAGCTTTAAAGCTAATATGCTTTTGATAACTTATTTGCATTTGATCGAAAATTAATAAATAATATTGCATTTAAATTCGCTATTGGCAAATATAATAACATAATTAATTTATAAAAACAAATTTTTATTATTAATAAAAAAAATATTAATAAAAGCAATAAGTTACAAAATACTTCGATTTAGCTAAATATATTATAAATTTTTTTTTTACATTATTAATTTATTATTACAATTATTTATTTAATACTTTTATATTTTTTTGCTAAAAATTAATTATTTGGGCAGCAAACAATAAATTAAAAGCAGCTTTTGGCTAACAAACAATTATAATATATACGCTTTTTGCTCGTTAAATAATATATTAATTTTTAAACATAAAGCTTTTACGCGTAATATTTTTAATGCTGGTAATATTTAAGGGTTATTTGTAATTAATGGGCTTAAAGCTATTGCATTAATGTTTTTAATTAAATAAAATATAATTGGCGTATAATATAATAAGCTTTTTATTAAATTTAAGAAAATGATCGATCGTTAGCATTTTTTAATTTTTAGCCTAGAACTTTAATTTGTTTTGTTTCGAGGCCGCAAAAGTAATATTATTAATAAAAAAAAATATTATTAATTTAAAGTTTAATAAGACCAAATCCGAAGCTATTGATATAAAGCAAGCATAGGTCGTAAGTAAACTAAATTATTTGTAACTTATTTATATAATATTAGTAATAGGTTTTGAACTAATGATTACCAGCTTTCGATATATTATAAAAAAGCTTAATTATTTTAAGAATTATTTTATTTGCAAGCTTTAGCTTTTTGGGCAAACGAATATAAAAGTTATAATTTAGCTTTATTATTAATTAAATATAGGCTTATAATATATTTTATAAATAAAGATTATAGCTTATAAAAAAAAGCATTAAAATAATTAATAAAATAAATTTTTAATTAATATATTAAATAATAAATAATTAAATTAAAATAAGCTTTTTATTATTATTATTATATATTTATATAATTAATTGCAATTTTTCGAAAGCAAAGCTAATATTAGCATGCTTAATTTTATTAATAAAGCAGAAATTAAAAATTCAAATATTAAAAAAAATATTATTAAAAAAAATTAATTTAAAAATATTTTTTTTTAAAAAATTTATTAAATTTCTTTTGCCGAGAAGCAAAATATTAATTTTTAATTAATAACAATTCGATAAGCAATTTTAATAATAATTTTAATAGCAAAATTAAATTATTTTTTAAATAAATTAAAATATTAAGTAAAAATTTTTTAAAATTTTTTAAATTTATAAAATATATAAAAATAAATTTTAAAAAAAATAAAAAATTTGGTTTTGCAATGCATCGGTACTAAAATATTTTAAAACAAATTTATTTATTATAATTAAAATAAATACGTCGCAATTTATAATAAAAATAATTTTATTATAGCTATTTAGCGGAAACGGTACGGATGCGTGGTATTCTATCGCTTTTTTTTTTTAAAAAAAATTAAGCGATATAAAGTCAAGATATAATATTCATAATGGAGAATTAATAGCTATTATATTGGCGTTCAGGCATTAGTCGCATTACCTGCGGGTTCGTTTTCTTCGGCGCGGCCTTCAGGGCCGATGCCAGGTTCGAAAAATGCCGGAAAAGGGGCTTGCAACGCATATGCCAGATCATTATTCGCGCTGTACGTACGTACAATGATCAAATCAATGGCCTGATTTCGAGGAATGGCGGCAACAATCCCCTTGATTCTCTTCTAGCCCTAGACTCAATACAGATTACATACAAACGTTTGATTCTCACCCCCTTGATTTCATATCACCACCTTGGTGATACCAACAGAAGCTCTTGCTCAAATTGCCCTGGTCGGGGTATTTCTACCGTGTAGAAAGAGGTTGGCGGATCGATTCTTGATAAGTTGAGACAGGATTTATCAAGAACGGAGGTAATGCTATTCATAGCATCTATTTAATCTATACAAGGTTTGTTTATACAAAGCTAATGAGTCAACGAGCAAAATCGCGATCTTGGGTGCTTCCAAAATTGAAGATAGCAATTGAATTATGCTATGCTATGTTCTTTACGCTAGTCTGTATAATCCGGATCCTTCTCCTCGGACTTCTCATCGTCCCAGTTCTCTCGTGCTTCCCAATTTACCTCGTCATCGGATGTAATTTCCGTTCCAGGCGAGGGAGCTCTCTGAAGCTTTATTGTACCAGCCTTTAAGACCCGCCCTGGAGCATTTGCTTGCTTTACTATAACCTGCCGCGCATGTAACATCATCTCGCCCAAGGCCCTGTATGATATAAAGACCGGCTCGAGGAATGCATCAGGGTTGGAAAGAACAGATTCGATAGCACCGAAGTCACGTAATTGAAGGCAAAGGCCTTGCTCTTCGTCTGCCCGAACATTGCCATCTGAATCCATAAAGTCCTATTTAATTATATATTAATAATTAATATATTATAAAGCGGAAGATTCTTACCTGATTAACCGTCCTTACACAAGTAAAAACATCGATCCCGTTAATCCCAACCGTAATACTTGGACGCCAGACAGATAAGTTTGCCTTTTTATTATAATAATCCAAGTTTAGACCAACAACAGCCAGTACTGCGCCGTCCGAATCACCAATATATTCCCATGCGAGATGATCCAAATTTTTTGTTGTCTGTGAGAAGGCTATCTCTATTATAACACCTGGCCATTTCGCATCCTGGTGCCTAAAGCTTCCATCTGGACAATGTGTACTGGCATGCCCATCGTCATCAGGCGGGAACTTAAGATCCGGAGAGCCAGTGCATAGTATTTCTTTTGCAAAAGCTTGACTTTCTATATTGCTACTCGCTTGATACTGATTTAATTGGCTGCTGATCTTGTTTACGAGGCTCGTTACACAAAGTTCATGTAGATGGGAAGGCATTCGAAGGACGAATCGCTCGATTCGAGGAAAGTAGTCGTATCTGTCAAGCATATATATAATTAATTAAAGTAAATAAGAAAAGCGATATGTGAAGGAGTTATATACCTAATTTTGTCCTGAAAATACGCCCACAACGATGAATTGAGCTGGAGTGTACTGAATAGGTCGTCGACACTCGAGAGATGAAATAATTTCTGGTCTATAGGATGCGGCAATGCTGTATGCTTTGTATAATAACAGTCTAGGAACTGGATAATGCGCTGGACCTGTAAAGATGGCTTTTTTTTGTCGGTCGACAGAGAGGTGATAGACGCCTCGCAAAAGCTTTCTGGAGGAGTGATTAGGTGATTTGACATATCGAGTATTAGTTGTCGTTGGTTGTTTTGGTTAGGAACTGGAATTGATTCGGAGCCGGTCTATATAGAGTTGATGAGTCAGCGAGGTAGATGGAAAGTGCTTTCGAAGAAATGACGGCAGGACATGTTGTTACCTAAGACATCCAAGGCTGAGCGACACTTGTGATTCAACAAGGTAACTAAGCGAATCATTGGGTGGTCGCTGCTCAAACAACGGTCCCACAAGCGTTGGCTCTGGTTCCGCAGGCGGTCGGAAATCGAGGAGGTCGTCGGATCGTAGGTATAAATTGTTGCTATATAAGATAGCACTCAACATAGATGATAAATGGTGGCAAGCACCAAATATATCTATAAAATAAAGATGATATTATGGGGCCCCACGGATGGGACCCAGGGATGGAAGTAAGTAGGGAGCGAGGCACTCTTTATAGTGGCCTCGCTTAGGAGCCCGAACCCTCGACGCCTGAGGCTACAAGGCCGTAACATGCCCCAGCAAAGGAAAAGTTTCTCCTGTCACGAGACATATCGCTTAGCATGTTTTGATCACGGATGAGTCATTGATTTATATTTAGGGGCCGCAAATATATATTTTCAGTGATAAACGCGTAATCTAATCCTCATTCCGTTCATATAAATCAATATAAAATTTAATTTGAAACTAATAATACAAGCCAGAAAACGAAGCCGAAAATCCCTTATGCATTAGCAACCGCTCTTTCGATATATTCGGCCTCTGACGAATGTAAATCCGCCAGCGCCCGGTAGTGATCAGCTAATGATCGTAAGTGTCGCGCTCGGCGTAATCGGGCTAAAAACAATCAGTAACCAATTAAAATAATTAAATTTGGGCTGAAAATATACTATGAAGTACTTCGCGAAATATCTGGCCGGGGTTGAGAACTTGGCGATTTCGGGCAAAGGGGTTTGGTGGATTTCGCGCACGGGGGTTTGGTGGGCGGCGGGGGGAGGCTGGTGCTGGAGACCATTCCGGCTCCCACTCTTCCTCCCATCGTAATTCTTTCTCCGGCTCCTCGAAGTTTTCGGCTGAAACCAGGCGGGGGTTTGGTGAAGTTTGGAGGCGGGGGTTTGGTGGGCGGCGTGGAGACCATTCCGGCTCCCATTCTTCCTCCGATTGTAATTCTTTCTCCGGCTCCTCGGAGTTTTCGGCTGAAACCAGTTAGAAATAATAAAAAAAACAACAATTTATAGGCCGAAAACATACTACCTGAGGACGAAGACGAAATTAGGATTACCGGTACTTCTATTACTGATTCCGGTTGCTTCGGCGTACGTATTCGATCTAAAAACAATTAGTTAATATAAAAATTCCTAAAATCAAAGCTGGAAACATACTGTTTACCGAGCTAGCAGCAGCGGAAGCAAAAGAGGGTCCAGCAATAGGGGTGGAAGAGGATCCAGCAGAAGCCAGACCGGACCCGGAAACAAAAGAATCTGCAGCAATCGGTCCTAAATGCATAGGTCGAATGCACCGAGCATCATAGAGAGCCGAGGATCTAGCAGCAGAAGCAAAAGAGGGTCCAGCAATAGGGGTGGAAGAGGATCCAGCAGAAGCCAGACCGGACCCGGAAACAAAAGAATCTGCAGCAATCAAAGCATCGATGGCAGCAGCAATATTTGCCGCACTTGGCGTACGCCCTACAGGACCGAAATATTAAAATCAAATCTAAAAATCTTAAAATAAAGCGTAAAACTTACTAAAACTGCATCGCCTAGCCTCATTGTTATAATGACAATTGGCGCAACTTGATCCTAAAATATTAACAGATACGCACTCAACAAATGGTCCGCTTCCTTGTTGACAATGTCTGCATTGAACCAAATTAATCTGCCCAATACGTTGCGCAATTACGGCTTCGTAATTGGAAGATCGGTTTAGTTTTATAATCCTATTTGGCCGACAAATTGCCTCTCTTAATATCGGTTCTTCATATAAGATATTCATTAAATTAGTAGTTTTTTGAGGAAGGGGCGGAAGAGGGGTCATTGCAGGGGCAGCAAGAACTAAAATAATTTATTAGCTGGAATCCTAAGCCTAAAGTTTAAATTATGACATACCAGGTTGAGAAGGGCCTGCTGGGGTTAGGGTTGGGGAGGGTGGTGGTGGTGGGGAAACACCAAATTCTGACTGGTCTCTGGGCTGATTAGCTATAACCTTCCTAAAGCAAAGCTGAAATCAAAAACCTACCTGATCCAGTCGGAGCGGTATGGGCCGAAGAAGCCATAGTAGAGGCAGGAGGGCAGCTGGGGCAGATCCTGATATTGCTAATTAGTTGTAATCCTGGTCCTAAAGCTAAAATTGTAAATTTACCGGCTTCGGTAGAGGCTGCAATTTCTTTTGTCGTCTGTACTTTGGTCCGATTAGCTATAATCTTTTTGAAACAAAGCTGAAATAGTAAAAATACCAACTGGAAATATTGCTATTACAGCCGTTGCGGCAATAACTCGTAATGCTTTGGGCCGATTAATCCTTATTCTTCTAATTTAAAGTTGAAATAGGAAACTTACGACGTGTAAATGAAGAGCCTAGAGGCTGGGATGGGGGGTGTGGAGGGGATGGTGGGGAGGTTGAGAAGAAAAGTAAAAAAAAAAAAGATAGAAAGAATGGGTGGGAGAGAGAATATATATACCCTCAGAAGTTCGAGGGCCCGGACCAGGTGCGCTATTATTAATTTTGTTGCTAGAATTGCTTTTATTGCTAGATCCACTTTTATTGTTATCTTGCTATTGTTAATTGTGAATAGCTTCACAATAGTATTATAATGTAAGATTTACGCTTTGCTTTTGCCATGCTTACATAGCGGCACTGCTACCTATTACAAATCAATAAAGGAAATGTTTATTATTTTATTTTCAAATAAATAACATTGGTGGCTAAGCCTTGGTTTTTTGATTAGGTGATATTGCGGCTTAATGCAAAGGTGAAATTGTATATGCTAGGCATCGGCATAAAATAAAGTTAAAAGTTGGGTCGAGTTGCTAGGATTAAATGCCGTGCTATAGTGGCATATAATCAATAGAATCACGGGATCGTAATTCCCAAAGGGGGAAATATTGTGAGAGGGCAGAGAGCTCACGGGGTCGTCACGGGACTCGCACGGGCATATTCTAAGTAAGGTGATTGGTACAGTAGTGCACGGATCTAGGGAAAAAAAAAGTAATATATAAATTGTTTTCGGCAGGGCTTTTTAACTTTTAATTTTGTTTTAGAAATATATTTATTGTGGCTTCTTTACTTTGTTTTATTAACCCTCACATAGTTTTAAAAATTGGGGTTAAGATAATCATAAAAATTAAAATTAAAATAATCTTAAAATTAATATTAAAATAATTTTAAAAATTAAGGTTAGAGTAACTTTAAAAATTAGGATTAAAATAACTTTAAAAATTGGGATTAAAATAATTTTAAAATTTGGGGTTAAATTAACCCTAAAAATTAGGGTTAAAATAATCTTTAAAAATTGGGGTTAGAATAACTTTAAAAACTAAATTTAAAATAGTTTTTAAAAATTGGAATTAAAATAACTTTAAGTATTAGATGTAAAGTGAAACCGTCACCGATACCTACGCTAATCCTTAACGAATCTAAGAAATATACGAAATCCCTAAAAATAATTATTAATTATAAGCAAAATCTGAGATTATTAAAAATAACCAAAATTCGAGATTATTAAATATAGCCGGGGTCTAAAAATAATAATATATTTTTAGCTTTTTTCAAGATATATAAATAAAGCTAAATTTTTTTTTTATAAAACTTTAGCGTTCAGTTTTAAGCTGTTAATATATTTATATATAATTTGTTAATAATTCGTCCCCGATTCGTTATTTAATTGAAGTTTCCTCTTAGGTTATTCTAAAGTAGACTGGCCGTTCGTCCTGTCTTGAGCGGACAAAACTAATTTGGGATGGGATGGAAATCAGATGGGATGGAATTAGCTATAAATGTTAGATGGAAATCGGACGGGATGGAAATCAGACGGGATGGAAATCAGATGGGATGGAAATCAAACGGGATGGAAAGTAATATATTTGCTAAATAATAATTAGAATAATTTATTAAGCATTATTACTTATTATTATAATCAAAACTAATAAAATTTAAATAAATTTCTTATATTCGTCAAAATAATCAAATAAGCGTTACTGTTTACTGTTATGTTCAAAACTAATAATATTTCAGAACAAGTTTCTTGCATTTGTCTGATAATACCTCCAAATCTGACCTATTCTAATACATTATAGAACTTTTTTTTGTTCTAGTCATAATAAAGAAACATTTTTATTTAGTTTCCATATTCATCAAAAACAATTGTTTCTTTCGTCAAATTTGTATCACAAAACCATCTCACAAGCTGCATATCCTTCTGGTTAACTGTAACCCGCTTTGCATGAATCGCACACATATTAGAAGCTAAACAATATTAGTAAATTATTAATATCAAAATACAAAAATGCTTACCTTCGAAAAATGCAGCAAGATATGCCTCAGTAACTTCTTGTAAGGAAGCCAATGCCATTGATTGCCACCGTTCCACCGAAGAAGTAGGACCCTTGACCTGCACAAAAATTTCACGCACAAGTCTTTGAAATGCCATTCGAGGAATCAAGAAACCAGTATGTGACTGATAATGCTTGATTTCTTGCAAAGCACGAGCTAGAAGCATATTAATTAGCTAATTATTAAAGTATTATAGAAATAAAACTTACTATCCTGCTTCGCACGTCTATGCTGAAGAGGTGCTACCATAGGAGATTTTTGGGGAAAGTGCCGGCCAGGATTTTCTGCTTCCCATTCTCTCTTTTCCTCTTCAAAATCTCTATGAGCCCGCTTTCTACGCAATTTTTGTTGCTTGAGCGGATCATATTTCACACTCATCATCTCTGTTATTAATTAGCATATATAATATATTAAATAAATATTAGAAACAAATACTTACCAAAGTCCTTCTTTCCACCACCTTCAGCAGGATTTCTCTTTTCACGAGCCATTTCTATTAAATTTAAAGTTAATATCGTTGCTATCAACAATTACTGTAAAGATAGATCGAAACAAAGGTGAATTACTTGAGCTGAGGATATGCAAATTTGTTTGCAGAGAAAAGTACTAAACTAGTGAGGAATAGTACTAGAAATATGCAAATTCTGGTACTAGAGATGATGGAGATCTGCGGGTGCAAAATTTCGGTTGATCGTAATTCTGGAGCTGTGCAGAATTGGAACAGATAACAGCAAAGATGAGTTTTGCAAAGGTGATATAGCGAGAGCGAATAAAGGCAGTACAGATGATAATGGAGGGATCGTAGAATTATGTAGGTAATAGAAAAGGAATTGTAAGGTTGAGAATCAGAAAGGCTTTTTAAAGAAGCAAACTTGCTCCACAGATGTCATTTTGTGGATGGCTGCAGGTATAATATGAAAGAAACAAGTAATTAAAGAATTGGTAAGTTATAAAATTAAAATAATATGATAGATTCAGAAAAGGAAAGGATATAGCTTACTTGATTGATTGATTGAATAGTGATGATGTGGTAGTATAGAAGAAAGTGGAGTTGTAATGAGATAAAATTGGAAACCGCCACAAAAAAGCAAAAGCAATTAATTTCCGGGATTCACTTCTCAGCCTTATGACTCATATTCAAGTTTAGGAATTCACCTTTGAGCAATTCATCTTCGAGCCATTCATTTTCGAGCCTATTGCGAGGTGTTTTTTGATATTTCAACCTATTGTGCTTAGGACAATAATATTAGAAGGTTAGATATTGACAAATTCTTACTTTTCAGCTTTATTTTTTTCAAATCTGATTTTAATGCTTCAGGTTACAACCTTCTTCAATTTACAACCTTTTTCTGCTTGATATTCTACCAAGGTAAGTACCAAGGATTACTTCTATTGTTTTCAAATTAATCCTAGCAATTCTACTTGAATAAAAAAAACCATAACATTAAACAGTAACGGTTTTAGAATTTGATTGCCATATTATCGTCATGGAACCAACTTTCGAAGAACAACGTCAAGAAGTGCGTAACAAAACGCGTGCTTTTGCTGATCGTGCTTATTTGGCAGATCGTCAGGTAAATTATATCTTGTAACCTTGGAATTTACTAATAATTTCAGGCCCGAGATCGTGTTAGAAAAGTTCGCGCAAAGCAAAATGATTGGCCTCAGCTTTCGAACGAGGAAAAAGCACAAGAAATCAAAAGAGTTGAAGGTGAAATCATGCAAAAGCGTACAGAAGGAGGACAAGATGCAGATTCGAAAATTACAGCTGTTTTCGATGACGAGGCTTCTGCACTTGAAGCTATTAATATGAAGGAAAAGGAGTGGTTGATGAAGCATCTTGGAGGAGAATCATTAGTAAGTAATATCTTGATATATGTAATCCTAAAATTAATAATTCGTAGGATAAAACATTTGATGAACTTCCTAGAGCCAAAAATGAAATGTTTTCGCATTTCGAAAGCCGTGTTAAGCCACCAGTATTAAGACTTGAGCGCGAAATATTGATAGGGGGGGCTGTGCGTGCAGGTGTTTCTCAGGATGAAATCGATGAGTTTGCAAAGGCAGCAAGCAATCCGGAGGAAATTCGACGATATTTGGAAGGAGGTAGTAATGACAAATCACCCGATCGGATGGAAATAGCAAATGATAGAAAGGATTCGGAGGATGAATTAGAGGTTATTATTAGTGATGATGACGAGGACGAGGATGAGGAAAAGGATGACGAAGACTGGATTAAACATTAGTAGGATATAATATATGAATAATATTAGGCAGATTATAAAATAAAAATAATAAAAAACCAAAACTTGTTGAGAAGTTAGGGCAGATTAGGTAATACGCAAATCAAAAATTTACCCATTGCATGCTGAAAGCTTGGATTTATTTAAGGAAAATATTTAAGAATTTTATTTTCTACGAACGAAGGTTTTGGAACTAAAGTTTAATTAAAGTTTTTATAATTTAATTTATAATATCCAATTTTATTAAGCTTTTTATTTTTAATAAATTATAAAATTCGATGCGCATTAAATATAATTTTTTTATTAAAGCAAAATCAAACAAATAAATCGAACGAGCAATCGT
>NCSK02000445.1:0-11545 GCA_002276475.2 Chlorociboria aeruginascens | reverse complement strand
GGGGTGGTCGGCGCTGGCGCGAGGCGCCCGATGGGCCGGGAGAAGGGTGGTTTGAGCATCTGCGACGATCCGCGTCTGGGGGTGCGGTCGCTGGTGGCGTGGTGAGATCGACGATGAGACGTCTGGGCGGCCCGGTCCGTCGGCGGCGGATCACGTGGCAGAGAAACGCAAGAACAGGTGGGGGTGGCGTTGGTGCACGGACAGAGGCTCCCGCATGCTCAGCCCCACCAAGGGTCACCTCAGCCACACCAACGGTCACCATCCGCTGGTGGATCTGCAGACGCCGGGTCCCGTGACCCCGACCGCGATCGGCAGTCAGCCGCCTCTGAAGTTGTGGTTCGTTCCTATTGATAGGATTGATCCAACGCGTTCTTTGTGCCATTCGCCCACGTATTGCACTTCGCAAGGCTTATCAGTGCAATGGTGGCTGCGAGGCACAAACACGGTATAGCGCATGCCTCAGCTGCAGAGCAATCAGGCTCAGCTGTATAGCGCATGCCCCAGCCGCAGAGTAATCAAGCTCAGCTGAAGCATTCGACTATCCTCCCCCTCTACTATCCCCCCCCCCCCCCCTAATAATCAAGAAAACCAGGGAGTCAACCAGGGGGGGGGGGGTCATAATCACTAGTAGGGGGGTAGACAAGGTCTAATATCCAATTATAATGATCAATAGTTGAGGCTCTAATTCGACTCCATTCCTCTTGGAGTAACCGCTTCAAGTCCTCAAGAGAATCCCATTTTTTATGTCGAACTCTTTGCTTTAGAATGTTCCAGCAAGCCTCTATGGGATTAAGATCAGGGCTCTGAGGAGGATGGGTAAGGTTTTGGATATGATTTTTGATCTTAAATCGCTTTGCTAACCCATTGCTTTTATGGCCATGAGAAGGATCTCCATCTTCTTGTAAAAGTATGTTCGTACCCGTTCTCTGGCTTAATTCTTTGATAGCTTGATCGTACCAAGGTAGAAGGTTCTCTGTGTAATACTTTTGGGTCATAGAATTGCCTTTGGGGTTGACTTCTTGATCTTTGGGTTTGGCCGCTTCCCATGCTATTAGACGATTCTGGAAATCGGAATCTGACTTATATTTGGACTTTCGAGGCTTTGGAGGTGGTTTAGGCGTCTCGACATGTGGTTCCTCGTCATGGTAAAAGAAAAGTTCCTTGCTCTTGGTTCACCAGTTATACCAACCAGCTATGTGTAATTTTACCCTTGTTTTTTGCCCTCGTTCTTGTATGTTTTCTGGGTTTGTTCGGGTTCCAGCTTCTCTTAGGATATAACCAATTTCTTGAGCACTAGGGTCGATATGTGCCTCGTTTGTAAACATAATATTGGCCCAAAAATCTTGAATAATCTTTCCCCGATGCTCAAACCCATAAGACATGCGTTTTCGTCGATTAGCAGGGCTAATTTTCTTTCGTACGTATGCTTGCTTGTATCGCTGACCTCGAAATGTGGTTTGCTTAAGTCGACGCTGAAGGGTTCGAACGTTGCCCTTGATATTATGGTGATCGAGTTGAGCTTCATAATGCTGGTTACGGACGGGATTTTTGGAAGGAGAAATGAGCATGTGGCACTGCTCCGCAGAGATAATTGGAGGTCGTCCAAGGTTTTTTGATAGAGGACGAGTCCTTCGATAAGCTGGGGAACCAAGTTCTTGACGTTGACGTAGCCAGCGACGTCCTGTTGGAGAGCTAATATTTATATCGCGACAGATTTTTGAGGTAGATTTATCTGGATATTGCTGGTCGTAGGCATCAAAGAATCGACATCTGACTGGCGTCTTATAAGTTTGCCCAGGTCTAGAAACCCATGCTCGAGTTTGGTAGCGTTTAGAGCCTTTAGAGGTGCCCATTTTGATGATTATATTATAATAATAATCTCACGATGATGATAAATATATTAAGCGAAAATCCGTCACGAATTATGTCAGCACCTGGTGGGGGGGGAATAGTATTTTATAAGCATCTTGTCTCCATAATTGCGCTTGCCACTGCGCACAAAGGTCCATCAAACACTTCCATTGCGGGAAAATAACTTCTAATCGGAAGGCGGTCGACGGGCTTTCAGGCCATCTACCGAAGGTGCCAGGACATATGGTAGGTGGTCGCCAAAAAAGCATTTTACGATCACTGACGATAGCTCTTTTTGCCAGGCGCCTCCCAAGGATATTCAAGACAGTTCAACAATCTCCCCAAACCCCACACATACGGTTCCGGAAGATCACGTGTATCGAGTTCGTGGTCTACCATGGGGAATCAGTTACCAACAGATTGGCGTCCTAGCCACAACACTCTTTAACCTGGAGAACGACGCGCCCCGAATCAGGTCTCTTGCTAAAGACCATGATGGCCGTACGATGGTGGCGACACTGAGTTTCCGGAGAATTCCGGCAGAGCTCTCAGGCGACGGTGAGCAGTGGTCATTTGATATAACAAACTTTCTGCGCAACCTGCCAGCCGAACATGAAGATACTGAGCTCGCACGTCGAAGTTGTACGCTAACCATTGACGATCACTTCCGTGGCCTCACGATACTCAGTTCTCCACCGCCGTCTGATCACGAAGTCGAGTATGTCAATTCCCAAAGTGTATATGAAGCTTGCTGAGAAATCAAGTTGTCTCGCAATACCAGGCCTAGGCGGCCATGGCTTCGGCTCGTTCAAGGAGAAGGGTGGCTCGCATATGTGGCTTTGTGACGATCTCCCAGACGATCTCCCGACAACCCGAGTTATGATCTACGGTTACGCTCAGAACTGTATGGCAGTCAAAGCTTTCAAGATTTTGAGGCTCTCGCCACGACGCTAAGGGAAACCCTGAAGGGTGTGATGCTTAATGCAGAGGTGTGTAGTTCTTTGGACAACTTTCTCTATTTGAAGCTGATATTGGGCCGTGAAAAGAGAAAGCCACTATTCTTTGTTGCGCATGGTCTAGGAGGGTTGATAGTGAAACAGGTGCTATGCAATACCGTAGAAACAGGAAATATACCGTTAACTATTCGCAGGCCATAATTCAAATGTATAATGCCGCAATTCACAACCGAGGTATCTTGAAGAATTCGCAGGCCAGAAGTCAAATGTATCATGCCGCAACTGACGACCTAGATATGCGGGATTCAATTTATGGAGCTTTATTCTTCGGAGTTCCAAATCAAGGCATGGATATCAAATCACTTATTCCGATGGTAGAAAATCAAGTCAATGCGAGCCTTCTCCACCATTTAAGTACCGAATCTCAACTACTCCGGGAGCAAAGCAGAAATTTCCCGAAGGCTTTTCACTTTTCAGATTCGAAAGTTGTATGCTTCTATGAGACTGTCACCTCACCGACCGCAATTCGGGTGGGTATTTTCTTGTGAATTACTAGAATTACGCCTCGGCTGACTAAATTGAGTTGTAGAAAGCTGATCAATGGTCTATGGAAGGATCGCACGTGATTCTTGTCGGCTCGGCGTCTGCGACTCATGGCCGTCCTTGGGAGAATCAAGCCCATCATGTCCAAGCAATCAATCGGGATCACTCGCAACTAGTGAAGTTTAAAGCTAACGACGAAGTCTACTATAGAATACTTGGGACATTGAAGGAATTCGTTAAGAAAGCATTCGAAATGAAGAGGGGGCGTAAGATGGATGCAGAAGCGTGTACGGTTTAGCGTGAATCAATTCATTAAGTATTTACTAAATGTGCTATAGTGACAGCAGATGATTACGGTACGTAGCCATGCCAGAGTCGTCCCAACTATTCATAACCACTCCGTAGACTGTCTGGAATCTTTGGCCTTTCGGGAAATGCAGTACTGACAAGACGAGGTACAAGAGGCGCGTACAGACACTTGTGGTTGGATCCTCACACATGACGCTTATCAAAGGTGGATTGACAACCAACATGGGCTCCTGTGGGTCAAGGGAAAGCCTGGCTCGGGCAAATCAACATTGATGAAACGGATATACAAGGAAAATACAACGCAGGCAGACGTTCGTCTTTCGTTCTTTTTTCACCGACGAGGTGTTCCACTACAACATACGTCCATAGGTATGTTTCGGACTATGTCACATCAACTTATAATCCAGTGTGCCCCTGCTCGTGTAGTATTTCGCGCTCACTATCAGGAGAAACTGGCATACGGGCGCCACGGAAAGGATTGGGACTGGCACGATATGAAGCTTCGCCAGGTGCTGAAATCTGCATTAGTAGTCGCAGCTAAATCTCATACCATCAGCATTTTTATAGATGCTCTCGACGAGGCTGGTGAGAGCGAGGCAGAACCTATTGTCACCTATGTCTGTGAAGTGCACGAGGAGCTTCAAAGTTCCGCGGGACAAACCAGGATCTGCTTCTCTTGTCGTCACTACCCTATACTCAGTCGTAACATCGGATTTGAAGTGTGTATGGAGAACCAGAACGAGGAGGACATCTCAGGTTGTGTCCGTCGAGAGCTTTCAGAGAAAATCCAAAAACATCAGCGCCTGTCTTGGGCAGATGACCTCAAGGAGCTACAAGATGAAATCGCAAGTAGGGCTGATGGAGTCTTTCTCTGGGCCACTTTAACAGTTCCTCTCGTGGCGAAAGAATACAACAAGGGGAAAGGTCTTAAGGATGTGCAGAAGAAGTTGCGTAAAGCACCACGTGACTTAGTCTCTATATACGAGCACATCCTCACGACGTTGATTGATGTGGAAGATCGCGAAGAATCAATGCACTTGATGCAGTGGATCTCTCTCGCAAAGAGACCTCTCTCAGTCACAGAGCTCCGCTATGCACTGGCTTTAGACGACTCTGTGATTCACGAGGTCTATGACTCTGTTCAAGGGTCCGACGTTTTTGTAAAGGACGATTCACAGATGAAACAGCTGATCACGAGCCTATCTGGTGGCCTGGTCGAAGTCCAACAGCACCGTGACTCGACCGTAGTACAATTTATACACCAATCGGTGAACGACTCTCTGCTCGAGGGTGCTTTTGAGTGGCTTGGAATGAAAAATCCGCAAGATATTGTTGGACAGGGTCATCATCGACTTACGAGGTCCTGTGTCAATTACCTCACACTTAGAGAGGTTCAAGAAGTGGAACTCTTTAGCAGTCATAGCGGACGAGAAACACAACTACCACCATTCTTGGACTACGCAACCGAATTCTGGTTTCTACATGCACAGGAAGCAGAGAGTAGAGACATCGCTCAAACTGATCTTATTCAACGATTTGAGTGGCCGAACAGTCAATATTTTGATCGCTGGATTGACATCTTCCGAGCAATAGATAAACATGACACGAGGTGTCCCGAAGTCTTAACAACTCTATTACATACTTCAGCAGCTTCAAACCTTCGGAGTATAGTACAAGAATTGCTTGTCAGCGGGTCACTCCTAGAAGAAGACGATGTATGTGGAAACAGAGCATTGCATTTTGCTGCCCGGTTTGGGCATGAAAGGATAGTTAAGATATTGCTAGACGCGGGAGCAGACTTGCAAGCGCAAAACATTAATGGCGACACGGCTCTAGAGCGCGCAGCTTTAGGAGGTCATATTAGCATTATCGAACTACTGATCCATAGCGGCGCACCTGTTAACTTCTCGACGGGAAATTCAAAAAATGCATTATATAATGCTGCATCTTCGGGAAGATATTTGGCGACAAGAATACTTCTCGATCACGGAGCCAATATTGACGCTCAAGGCGGGAATTACGGCAATGCACTCCAAGCAGCAGCATATCAAGAACACGAACCTATCGTAAAGCTACTTCTCGACAAAGGAGCCGATATTCACGCTTAAGGCGGAGAGCACGGCAATGCACTCCAAGCAGCAGCATATCAAGGACATGAACCTATTATAAAGCTACTTCTCGACAAAGGAGCTGATATTAACGCTCAAGGCGGGAATCACGGCAATGCACTCCAAGCAGCAATATATCAAGGATATAAACCTATTATAAAGCTACTTCTCGACAAAAAAGCCGATATTAATGCTCAAGTCGGGCAGTACGGCAATGCACTCCAAGCAGCAGCAGCAGTATTATATGAAGAACACGAATTTGTAATTAAGCTACTTCTCGACAAAGGAGCTGATATTAACGCTCAAGGCGGAGAGTACGGTAATGCACTTCAAGCAGCAGCATATCAAGGATACGAATATATTATTGAACTATTTCTCGACAAAGGAGCTGATATTAATGCTCAAGGCGGAAAGTACGGCAATGCATTCCAAGCAGCAGCATATAAAGGACACGAACCTGTTGTAAAACTGCTTTTGGACAAATCGGCCAATATTATTAACCAAGACAATCAAGGCCGATATCCATTTCATTTTGCTATAAGAGGAGGCCATTATAAGCTACTAGATCTCGTCTCTTCTAATATCAAGATACCAGATTGGAATTACCAAGACCTGCAAGGCTGCTCTGCACTTCATTTCGCTGCCTCTAGTGGGTCGAACCAGATCGTCCAAGTTATCTTAGAGTCTAATGTTGATATCAATCTTCTGGACACATATGGCTGGACAGCACTTCATTGGGCTTGTCGAAACGGTAGTCGCAAGCTCATACATATGCTAAGAGAATCTGGAGCGGATTCGAACAGAAAAGATATCAACGGCTGGACACCGCTTGATGTAGCCACGTTTTCTCACAATGGCTTTTTAGCTTCCCTGTTCCAGGATAACATAGGCCAAGCAGGATCAAAACAACTTATCACCAGCCCCGGTAAGCGTCAGTACTCCTACTCCTGTGATTCTTGTTATCATGTAAGTTTTGTCTTAACAATAGCATATATATTAGCTGATCAAATAATTCAGGATATATATGGTGGCCGTTATAATTGCAAGGATTGCAAGTTTTTCAATCTCTGTTTCAGGTGTATTATAGATGCAGCCCGAATTCATCAACACGGTCATATATTCGAGGTGATAGAATGTTAATTTGTTAATGGAACGATGTTCGATTTGTTTTCTTTTCGTTTCGTATTTGGAGCAAGGCGTGATATGAATTTAATCATTAACGTGCCCCAAGTAAAACAGCAAGCAATGGAAGGTTGAGGGGATGGTTAAATTGGCATTAAAGGCGGTTATATGAAAGATGGTTGAGATTTCGAGTCTAAGACCAATGTGGTAGAGAGAATGATGTCACGACTAGCACGGGGACCGGAAGAATAGAAGGGATAGAAGCGATAGAGATCACGTGATCTCTATCGATTCTATTCACTCTATCCAATTGGGAACGAAGGTTCTATATAAGACTGGCACTTCTGCCATAGATAGGAGCTTCGTGCTCAACCTTTCATAGTGTTGAGAAGTTAGGGCAGATTAGGTAATATGCGAGTCAAGGATTCACCCATTGCATGCTAAGAGCTTGGATTCACTTAGAGAGAGTACTTAAGGTTCCCACTTCCCACGGACGGAGGTCCTGGGACTGATCAAGTAATTAGAGCAATCATATAGCAATATATGATGTCCAACCCCCGCTGAGCCCCTCATATTCCCAATACATAGCAATAATATCTCTTTACCTTTGCTTGTATCGTTTGATATTTTTATATCATACTGAATATAGGGTGCAAGCAACAATGTCAATATTACTACTCAAAAGCTAAGTTACAGTGGGATAGACCCTATTCTTATAGTGCCCTTCAGGCCTCCCACCCCTGAACGAACAGGCTCCAAGGCCTATTTCCTTAGGCCTTGTAACGTACCAAGTAAACTTATAATAAGTACTCCTCATAATAATATCGGAGTATGAATATAAAGTCACGCGTCAAAAAGTGAGAGTATTGCAAGTATTATATGTAAGATAATAATGATTGAGTTACTATAATTTGTTATGTTTCAAATGAAAAGTAAGATGTCAGGGGGCGAGAGGCTCTCACGGGACTCGCACGGGCGTATTCTAAGTAAAGTGGTACAGCAATGCACGGATCTGGGAAAAGGGGTAATATAAGGGCCGTAGGGTCCCTAGAAGAGCTCCTTAGCTTTTAGTCTTGTTCTAGGAATATATCTATTGTGGCTTCTTCACTCTGTTCTATCTCACTCTTACAATAATTATAAATTTTGAAATGCTTTGCAGCTATTACATTTATTTATTAGTATATATTGCCAATCGTAAATAAATCGAAATATAATTGTAGGCTGCCCAGGCTACAACAAGATAAGTGCGTGCACAAATCTTTTTGTGAAATTTGTGTGGGTCAAACTGATTTTTAAAAATTTACACGCAAAACCATTTATCGGAAAATAATTTCTTACCAAAAATGTTTGCACGCACGTTTTGACCGGAACAAGGGTTGGTGGGTATATGAGTAAAGGATCTTCAGTCCATCTGATTTAAGAGAAAGAAAAGGTTGATCTTTTCAGAAAAGCTCTAGCCGCTGGACTGCTGTCCCTCTACTCTCGACAAGGACCAAAGACACAAGCTCAAAAGACCGGTCTCTGCTGCGGAGATTCGTGCGGCCCTGCGCAAGGCGAATACAGGTCGTTCGCCGGGTCTGGATGGCTTACCGATCGAACTTTACAAAGGGATCACCACCTGCTGCGAGGAGGGACCGAAAGTGGTACACGAGTGGCTAGTAGAGCTCTTCAACTCTGTTAGAAACCTGAAGGAGATCCCCATCTGGTTTTCAGAGGGATGCCTGACGCTTCTCTATAAGAAGGGAGAGAAGAACGACATTCGCAACTACCGGCCCCTGACAGTTCTGAATACTGACTACAAGCTCTACTCCTGGATACTGTTTCAGCGCTTTCTCGAGTGGAGTAACCACTTGATCGGGGAGCATCAGACGGCCTTCCTGCGAGGACGCCTGATCGGGGACAACGTAAAGCTCGTACAGTGCGCGGTGGACAAGTTCAAGAAAGACGACGAGGGCATCGGCCTCCTCTTCCTAGATCAGGAGAAGGCCTATGATCGTGTCAGTCACACCTGGATGTGGGCCTGCCTGCGGAAGTTCAAATTCCCCAAGGAGGTGATCAGCGAGATCAAGATGCTGTATCACAGGGCCCGCGTCACCCCGTGGATCAACGGGTTCAAGGGACTGTACGTGTACCTCCTGAGCGGGGTGAGACAGGGAGACCCGCTCTCCTGCATCCTCTTCATCCTCACGATCGAGCCCTTCATCCAGCTGCTGATCCACAACGCTGAGCTGAGGGGCCTGCAGACGCGACTCGGCACGACGAAGGTGGTCTTATATGCAGATGACACCACTATCGTCGTCCGCTCGATGCGCGAGATCCAGGTGGTGGTAGACGTCCTCGAGGTCTACAGCCTGGCGTCCGGGGCCAAGGTCAACTGGCCCAAGTCCAAGCTGATGCTCCTCGGGGGCTTCTCCACCCTCCAGACGGACGACCTCCCCGTGCCCGTCGACGTCCTGCGGAAGGGGGATGCGTACACCCACCTGGGGATCCCGGTGGGGGACGACATCCAGCCCGCGATCAACGCGTACTGGGGAGGCATGATCACCAAGATGGCACAAAAGGTAGAATTCTGGATCAAGCTCCGGGTCTCCCAGCAGGCCAGGGCACGGATAGCGACCACGCTACTGCTGTCCCTCCCTCGATACGGGATGAACCTCCTCGGCGCGTCCAAGAGGACCCTGGATAAGATCACGGCGCTCCAGCAGACGCTGATCTGGGGTGGGCGGTACGCCCACATGCGCGCGAGCAAGACCTTCCTCCCCCGGGAGTGCGGAGGCCTGAAGCTCCAAGACCCCCTCCTGATCGCGACGGTCCAGGCCATCACCTGGATCTGCCGGATGGAGACGAAACCTGAGCTCCCCTGGGTGCAACTCGCGACCACCCTCTGCCAGGGCACCCGCTCCGTGGGGCTCCACGCAGAGAAGGCCGACACCCCGTGGAAGCAGAAGCTGAACAGCGTCCACCAGAGCACCATCCACCTCCCCTCCATCGACTACTTCTGGAAGGCGTGGTGGAAGCTGCTGCGGACCCCCGGGAGCGCGAGGTGTATCGGGCCAGCCTTCGTCGGCCCCGAGACGGCCACACAGGTCCTGAACACCCGCTTCTGGTACTACCCAGACATCTTCCAAGACGGCCCCCTCCAGAACCGCGGCGTCGGGACGTGGACGAGCGCCACCTGGAAGAGGATCGCGGAGGGCTACTACGGGCCCATCGAACGAATCGGGGACCTCTGGGACCCGAAGAACCAGCGACCCAAGACCCCGGATGCCCCTCCTGAGAGCCACGCCTTCTTCCGGAGGGCCGTCAACACTTTCATGAAGGGCATCCCACGACCGTGGATGGCAGCGTTGGAGGCGATGGACCCAGCCGAGGCCGAGGCGTGGTGGCGGTCACCCGAACCCTTCTCGTACTGCGGGATGTGGCTCCCCCACCGGGACGAGTTCGAGTTCTACGAGCTCTCCGACCTCACCTACAAGTACGTGTACAAGACCATGGCCGCCGACAAGGCCACGGACAACACCAACCTGCTGGACCACCGCACCGACGCCGTCCAAGAGACCATGTCCCGAACCCTGAAGAGGACGATCACCGCAGCCAACCTGTGGAACAGCATCCGCAAGAAGGGGCGCGTCCCCAAGCAGAACGACCTCCTCTACCGCCTGCTGCTGGGTGTGGTGAAAACAGGCGACCTGCTGCACTGGAAAGACAAGGACGCTCAAACCTGCCCCTACGACGGGACGCTCCAGAGCATTGAACACGTGTGGCTCGAATGTGACGTGGCCCAGGCGATATGGGCCCGCTTCCGCAGGACCTTCCAGGCAGCTGCCCGGAGCCAAACCGACGTCCCCGTGCCCAGCACGAAGGGGGAGCTGATCGGGTTCATGGCGTTGGAACCGATCGAGCTCGACCGGATCGGACAACTGCGGTGGCGGCTCATGTACGCCGAAGCCATCTGGCAAATCTGGAAATTGTACCTGAACAACAGCTACCGCAAGGAACCCCTCACGCCAGAGGGGGCGGTGGGTGTCTTCCGGACCGCAATCCTCCACCGAATCATGATGGACCGAGCACACACGCTCTGCCCGATTGAAGGGCGCAGCCCAGCCGCCACACGGCGGTTCCAGAAACTCTGGGGGGAGACCCCCGACCGAATCGTCCAGCCGGGGAGCCCACGGTGCCTGCAGTGACCGTGGACCTGGCCCTGAACAACGAGGTGGACAGCCTGGACGACAGCCCCGGCTCTCCCTCCCTCCGAGACGTGCTCCCCCGGGACGCCCCAGGAGCACCCGAAGAGGGGCGACACACCGCTCCTCGACCCAACGACTACAGGGTATCGAGCTACAGACCTTCGAAGGGGCTCATACGCCGTGATGCTTGGTTACCGGCAGAGGCCTCGCAAGCCTACGTTCTCGAGTTCCGTTACGCACGGACTGCCCAGCCCACAACGCTACACAATCGAGAGGAACCGCTGATTCAGATAATTGGTTTTTGCGGCTGTCTGACCAGGCAGTGCCGCGACGCTACCATCTGCTGGATAATGGCTGAACGCCTCTAAGTCAGAATCCATGCCAGAACGCGGTGATTCTCCCCGCACATCGTAGTCGGATACGAATAGGCCCTCGGCCCTGAATCTTAGCTGGCCGGCACGCGCCCCAC
>NCSK02000444.1:0-11570 GCA_002276475.2 Chlorociboria aeruginascens | reverse complement strand
AAAAAAAACCGAAAATAAAATCCAAATAAATATATAAATTCCTTATATAATATAGCGTTTTAAGCGAATATATATTTCCAAAATTATCCCAAATATACTTGTGCAAAAAAGAGGTCGAAATATAGAAAAACAATTACGTGTTTAATAATCCTGCTATTTTTAGCTTTCTCTTTTGCTTTTTTTACTTTCGATCCTGTGGAAGACATAATATAAATATCGTCTTCTTATTTATATGCTATGCAAGCGCTCTAACTATCGCATAAAATATGATTTCCTCAAACCTATTCAATGAAAGCATTCCACTTTCCGGAGCAAATGAGAACTCTGACTCGGATTATATCTTACAATCACCACGTACCAAACGTCGATGCCGTCGACCGAGCCTGCCACCTGCTTTGCCAACGGTTTTCAAGATGCTATTATCAGTCTTGCTGAGCTTCATCCTAGGCGCAGCAATTTCCATGGTTTTGACTGCTCAAATCAATCAGCGAAAACAGGATACGGATTTGATTCGACAATGCGCTATGCGTATGTCGCATTATTGTAAGTCATTTACAATCAAACTATCGATCGATACTTTCGTATTCATCTGTGCCGCTACTGCTGGAGTTATCTTGGGTGGAGCAATCACCATTGCTAACAGATGCATCAAGCGCCAGTATTGAACGAAGTCGACCAAGAATATTCTACTACTTATTTCAATGGATCATTCATGCAAGAAATGATATATCGTCGACCTGCGTCGCCCGAAGTAGATGCGGCCTGGCAGGCGTTGGGCATCGAGTGTATGTATAACATCATGAATTATATTCTTTTAACATGTCTACCGAGATAATCGAAATTAATCAGGCTGGTGACAATTCGATCCAATGTTTACTGATCACTGGAAATAGATCGACCATCCGTGATCCCAAAAGAGGAAGGGAAAGCGAGTGGATTCTCGAAGCATCATGTCCAACGAGCCAAAAAGTATGGAGGTGGATATTTTGTGCAAGTAGAAGGGCTGCACCATCTGCATTGTCTGGTATGTTACTTTCTGATGTATCTGGAGCAGGAGCATGATTCCGAGTATCCTGATCTTAAATCAATCCGCACTAGAATCTAATGCACCGCAATATAGAACATGGTTCGAAAATCACTCTATTACAACTACGATTACTATAAGGCTACAGGCGATTACGCATTCGACAATGACGAGGTCATTGTCAAGTTTCACGTTTGTAAGTGCACGCTTCCCAATTGTCCTCTCTCTTTATTGCCTGCTGAAGAGCTTTCGCATTGTTCCGATTTTCCGACCCCCCTTTTTGCTGTCATTATAGTACTAAGACTTGCTATTGCTACCAGCACATTGCTTAGATATTATCCGACAAGTACTCATGTGCAACGTAGATACGGGTGTGCTAGGTCAAGTGTGGACACAGCAGGTAAATACAAAGTATCCACAAGCTTTCCTGGACTTCAACATACAACACTTCTGCAAGAATTACGACACAGTCCGTAGGTGGGCTGAGGCATATCAGGTTCTACCTAACGAAGAACTTCCCGATACCTATGTTGCCCCCCCAGAAGAGAATGACGTGCTCCCATATATCCCTAAGTAAGCTCCATACTTTGGGAAATATAAGTCCTATGGTTGAAATTTGTAGGAATCTGAGATGGCCTGGATTTGCTTCAAGGGACATTTACGAATCTATAGTTTCATGCATTTTATATCTGTTTTCTGTACCATATCCTACAATAATATTGTTCATTGAAAGCTACTACAAGTGACCGGACAAAAGATAAGCAATTTCAGGCAATCGTTTCAAACAGCCAAAGTCGAACAATAAATAAAATTAAAAGAGTAACCAAGCATTTACTAATGACTTTTCTTCGGAACTGCCAAAAGAGGCAAAATGTCAACGATACCAGCTCATCATATCCTCCTCCCACTGTTCATTATCTTCTTACAGATCGAGGAAGCGTGTGACTGCAAGAACATTGGAATGAACCCAAGAATCTGACTCGTGCATTGCCATAAGATGTTCATGGTATCCATGGTTGAGGGTCTCGAGATCGAGAAACCCTGGCCCGCTAGGAAGCTTATTTGACGTCAGAAACAACTTTGTAGGGTATTGTCAGGAAGTATACCCAATGTCCAGCAATGTCCCATTCGAAATCCTCTCCGTATTCGTAGGAGGAAACCCATTGGCTTCTAGTAGAGGATGCGTCAATTGTTGGGAGTAGGTCAGATATATAAAGATTAACATTAATTGCCTAGTAGCATTTTGTTAATAAACTTGATCAGAGAAATAAAAGGCAAATCTTTACCTCGAGATTTAAAAAAAGTGCTATAGTTATCAAGGCTATTTTTGTGAATATATTAATAAATATAAAGCATTTCATCTTTAGATAATAATATTGGTAGCTGATCTGGGATAATTTTGGGGGGGGGGGGGGGAGGGGGAGATAAAAAACATTACAAAGTAGAGGATTTTGGGAAAGGTGAGAATAAAAGATTAATAGGAGTTTAAATGTACTAAAATTATATATAAACAATGTAATATTTGGAGTTGAAATATAAGAACCATTTAATGTATTTAATAAGCGGCGTATTAGATATTAGTACAAGATTTGCAATTATGCTTTATGTTGAGAAGTTAGGGCAGATTAGGTAATAAACAAGTTAAGAATTTACTTATTGCATGCTAAAAGCTTGGATTTACTTAGAGAAAATATTTAAGATTTTTATTTCCCACGGACAGAGATCCTGGAACTATAATTTACATAAAGAATCTTATATAATAATATATAAAATCTAACTTTTGCTGAGCTTTTTATATTTCAAATAAGTTATAAGATCCGGTGCGTACTAGACACAACTTTTTTACTAAAGCAAAATCGAACGAATAAATTGAACAAATAAATCAAACGAAATTAAAGCTTTCAAAAAAAGCTTTATATAAATCGAACGAATCGAACGAAATTAAAAATCTCCAAAGAAAACTCTGCATAAACCGAACGAATAAATCGAACGAATAAGCCGAACGAAATTAAAAATTTCCAAAGAAAGCTTTATATATATTAAAATTAAATAGGATTTAAAGAAAACTATTTGCAAAGCAATAAAATAAATATAATTTTTATATATATTAAATTATTAACGAATTAAAATATTATATATTAATTTATATAAAATATAAAATAAGAAAAGATAGCAAGTATTTGCCAACGTTTACGAAGAACAATTATAAGAATTAATTTCGTCGAGCGAAAATAAAAAATTAAAAATAAAAAAATATTTTATATTATTAAAATAATTAAAATTAAATTTATATAAATTTAACGTAAAAAAAAATATTAAATTATTAGCAAATATATTATCTATAAATAGTATTAATAAAGTCGCCAATATTACCAATTAATTTAAATAATTTGGCGGATTATAAAATTTGGAAAAAGCAAAAATATAAAATTAAAACAATGCCAAAATAATTAAAATAATTATCGAAAAACTAAAAAAAAATAATGTAATTTTAATTAACAAATATAAAATTGCTTTTGCTATTTAAATTTAACTTAAATTAAGATATAAAATAATAAGTTTAATTATTGCTAACTAATATATAACTAATATTTAAAACTTTATATTTAATAAAAACGTAAAAATTAATAGGTTATAAAGCAAGCTTAAAAAATATTAATAAAAACTAATTATAACCAATAATATAATAAAAAAACGCCTATTTAAATAAAGCATTGTTATTAATATTAATTTTTTAACTTTAAAAATAAGAGCGTTATATTGCTATAATTAATAAATTTCTTATTTAATAATCGCTATTAATTAAAAAAAAAAATTAAAATCTTTTAAAAAAAAAAAGCATAATTGCAAAACTTAAAATTTGGAAGCATTAATAAAAAAAAAAATATATGCTATATAACGTTAATATTAAACTATTTATCGTTATCCAAATTATGCTTTACGAAAAAATAATATATTTAATATAAATATAATAAACGTAGCATTTAAATATTATTGCTATAAATCTATTAAGCATTTTATAGCCGATTGCAAATATTAAGCTATTAATAAAAAGTTTATATATAAATTATATTTTAAAAACAAAAATAAAAAATATAAATCCAAATCTAAATTTAAGGCTTCTAATATTCGACGCTTGAAATTTATATAGCCAACTTTTCGATCTATATCTAAATCATTTTGCTAGCCAAAAAAAAAAGCTAGTTTTTTTAATATAAAAAAAAAAGAATATATTGCTGCCTACGATTTTAATAAAAAAACTAAAAATAATCTCGATAAGCAAAATTAAAAAAAAAATATTTTTAATAAAAAAGCTATTATTAAAAAAAATTATATTATTAAAAAAATTTATTTATAAAAATATCTTAGGCGATTGGGCAATTAATATAAAAAAATTTAGAAATATGCGAAAACAAATAAAAAATAAAATATTATATTAAATTTTTAATAAATATAATATTTAATTATTTTTATATTTCAAAAATTAAAAAAGCAAATAAATATTTTTTAATATAAAAAAAAATTATTTAATAATTTCGTTATTAATAAAATAAAATTAAATTAAATAGAAAAATTTTGTAATGCTTTTTGGTTAATATTTAAAAGAAGCGAGCTAGGCATCTTAATTTGTTTTTCTAATCTGCCCTAAAAAAAATCGCTTTATTAAAAAATTTAAAAATTTTTTTTTTGCTAAAAAAAAATCCGTTTTTTTTTTTTTGTTAATTTTAATAGCTTAAAATAATGCTCAAGATAATTTTTTTAGGTTTTTCCTAAAATAATCTAAAAATTTTCAAGCAATTAATTTTAGCCTTAAAGTTTTCAAATGCAAATTTTAAATATTATGCTTTTTAAGCTTTTATTAATATTAAAACTTTTATTACAAAGCTTATATTTTTTTTAAAAAATAAGAATTTAGTTTCGAATTCGTTATTTAAATTTTTAGCATTATATTTTTATATTTTTTGGAATTTTGCATATTTTTTTTTGGAAATAGAAATAATTTTTATTATTATTTAAATTTTTTAAAGCATATAAGAAAAAGCTTTTTTTATTAAATATTTTTTTTTTTTAAATGCTTATTTCGATATTTCTAGGCTGCTTTTTCGGCTTGCTAAAATAGATTCTTAATTATGTTTAGTAAAGCATTGCTATTTTTATAATTTGCAATTATTTAATATTTATTTATTTTAATAAATTTTTTTAATTAATTATTAAAAAATATGCTTGCCAATATTATGCCATTTAATTTCTTAAGCTTATAAAATTTTTTAAGATTATTGGCCTTAGCAATTTTAAAAAATCTTAATTATTTATATAAAAGCTTAGTTTTTTTGGATTTGTTAATAAAAACCAAAAATATATTAAATTAAAAAAACAAAATTTTTTTTTTAAAATAATTTGTTTGCAAATAATATTAATTAAAATTTTAATTTTTTGTATTTATAGCATAGTCATTTATTTTTTTTAAAATTTAATTTTTTTTATATTAATATTTTTTATTTTTAATTATTATATTTTAATTTAAATAAGCTTGGTTTAATTATGTTTTTCGATTTTATTTTATTTTAAAATTTTTTATATTAGAAATTTCGTTTTAATTAATAAAATAATTTTTTTTTTTTATAAATAATAAAAAACGGAATATATTTAATAAAAGTATAAATTATTATACGAATAGCAAAGAAAATAAATGAAAGCTTATTTAGCCATAGAAATCTTTCGCTATTTATAAGCGCAATTATTATATTAATAAATTTTTAATAGTTTTTTTTAATTATTTTATTAATTTTAGCATTATATGCCGAAATTTGGATTTTATTAATTTTATATTTTTTTAATTTAATAATAATCTCGCTTTTAAACTTAGATTTTTTATTTATTTTAAGCTTTTCAAAAATTTTATATTAGCAAATAATATTTTTTTATATAAATATAATAATTTTTTTTGGCTAATAAATTAATTTTTATAAATATAATTTTTGGTTATCTAAAGAATTTATCTCGGCATACGCATAAGCTAAATTTGCCATCGTTTATTAGCAGTTTTATTATATTAATAAATAAAGAAAAAAATATTAATATAATTTTAAATAAAAACAAAATTTTTTTTTTATTTAATTTTGTTTTTTTTTTTAATATTCGAGGCAAGCTTAAATTTTTTTTTTTAATATTTTTTGTAATAGTTTACCTAGAAGTATCTGGTAGCAATTTAATAATAAATAATTTCTTTTTTAAAATATTTAATAATATTATAAAATTTTTTTTTATTATTTTTTTTTTTATATTTTTTAAAATCCAAAATAAGACGATAAAAGTATGCTTTTATTGGATTTTTTTATAGCAAGCTATCTTTTATATTGAATTTTAATATTTTGCTAATAAAAAATTTATAACTAAATTTAGAAGTGTTTTTTAATTTAAATCTCTTATTTTTAGGTATTTTTATAGTAATAAAATATTTGGCAATATTTTAATATTTTTTGTTATAATTATCGTTAAGAATATTAAGCTAGAAAATTATTTTTTTTTTAATAAATAATTTTTATTATTAGGTTCAAGTTTTTCAATTAGGCTTATTATTATTATATTTTTTCTTTATCTTTAAATCTTTACGCTTATAAAATTTAATTTCGTACCTATATATTTATTAATATTCTTATTAAATTTACTATTTTTTAAAGCTTTTGGCTTTTAGGAAAATTTATTAGCTATTATATAAAAGATTTTTTTAACGTATTTAATTTCGAAATTAAATAATTAAATCCAGGCAAGCTACCTCGTTATTAAAATATTTAGAAAATTAGTTGTAGCACGATTTAGCTAGATAATCAAAATATTAGCATTTGTTTCAAAAATGAAATATATATTATGCAAATAAATCTTATATTTGCGTAATATTTTTAAAATTGTTTTGCATTTTTTTTTTAATAATATTATAATTTTTTTCGGCGTTATTCCAAATGCTTTTTTTATATCAATTAATTTTTTTTTTTTTTTTTTTTATNTTATTAATTTANTTTTAAAATTTTTTNNATNTTTATTATCATTTCCCGAGGCGTTAACTTTTTAGAAATAATTTAATAAGCTTAGCATATAACAATATAATAACGTTCTTAATTTTTTTAATTAATTAATATACTTCGACAAATATAGCTTTAATTAAAATTTTTATTATAACGGCGAAATATTTAAAATTTTTATTAATAAAACTTTTTTTAACGTTATAAATAATAAAATTAAATAATTTAAAATAAATATTAATTTAATATATATGGAGATTATTTTATATATATTTGGCTAAAATATCTTTAAGCTATTTGCCAGCTTGGAAACCAATCGATTCGTTAACGATATATAAAATAAATTTATTATTAATATAGAAAATATTAATAAATATAAAATAATTAAAATTAATATTATTTTTAATTACAAATCTAAATCTGCCTAGCGATTTTCTATATTTTTAGCAATAAACGCAATATTTAATTAAATATTATAATGCTTAA
The DNA here is from genome assembly GCA_002276475.2 of Chlorociboria aeruginascens. Lineage (NCBI taxonomy): Eukaryota > Fungi > Ascomycota > Leotiomycetes > Helotiales > Chlorociboriaceae > Chlorociboria > Chlorociboria aeruginascens. Next base: position 4,040 of record NCSK02000444.1, on the reverse strand, counting down.
ATATTAATATTATAGCCAAATCGTTCCAAAACGCATTTAAGCCTCTCGATCGATAAGTGGCCGAAGCGTCGATATAATTAATATAGTTCAATTTTTATTAAAAAATAAAATTTATTTATTAAAAAATTATATTAATAAATTAAATTGTTATAAAATATATTTAATTATAAAATGCTATGCTTATAAAATATATTTAATAAAAACTTTTTATTTTTATAAAACATATTCGATAAAAGCTTTTTATTTTTATAGAACGTATTTTTTAAAAATAGCTCGTCGTTTTTATTAAATATGTTTTTTAAGGGTTCGAATAAATTATTTTAAATTAAAAATGCGTAATCGAATCGGCGAAGAATCGAAATATTTCTAAATAATATAATTAAAATATTTTTAATATTATTATAATAAATTTTAAGTTAATTTATATTTGCTAAGCAAAATAAAAATAAAATATTTACGTTAATTATATAAAATTTAATTAATTTAATAAATATAAAAACGCAAATAAAGCCAATAAAATTAGTAGCGCCTATGCCAAATTATATTTTAATATTATTTTAAATGCTAAGATCGAATACGATATCAAAATCGATTTTTTGGTACGCAAAATATTAATTATATTCGACAATTAATTTTATAAAAGCGCCGATATTAATTATAATATTAAAAAAAATATAAGCAATATATTTGCTTTTGCTAATATTGCAATATATATAAAGGAATTTGCATTTTTATATATAACCTAACGGAACTTTTTATTTAATAAGCCGGGCTTAAAAAATATTATAAGCGAAAATATAAAAGAATTATATTTGGTAAAATAATATTAAAAAGCACGATCGACGAAAAGATTAATAGCATAAATAGCTTATTTTGAAATAAAAAAATTAAACAAAATTATAAAATTAAATATTTGCTTAAAAATAAAATTTTTAAAAGCGTTTTTATCGTCGGAAATATTAATAAAAAAAATTTTAAAAATATTAAAATTTGCTTTATTTTAAATTTTTTTTTTTTTTAAGTTTGCTTTTATAATTAACAAAATATTAACGAAAGTTTTTATTAAAACGTTTGCTATATTTGATACCGAAATAATTGCTAAATTTTTTTTTTAAACGCAGCTTTTTATTTTTTCATATTTTTTTTTTTATATAATTATAAAAAAAATGCAATTTTTTTTTTTTGTAAATAAAGCATTTCTTAGCGTCGTCAAATTGGATATTGGTCGAAAATCGTTTATTATATTTTTGCTTAGCTTTATAAAAATAATAATTAATAAAAAAAATATTAAAAATAAAAAATTTATATATAGCTTTATAAATTAATATAAAAATATAAAAATTATTAATAAGGCTTGCAAGCGTTAGAGCGGGCTTGTAACAAGCATATAAATATGCGTTAATTAAATAATATATTATTATAATTTTATTATAAATAAATTAATTAATTTAAAATTTAAAAAATAAATTATATTAAAAAATGCAAAGCTTATTTAAAAGCAATTCGAAATATTTGTTCGTTATTTTGCCGTCGTTTTGCAATATAATAAAAAATAAAATAATTTTATTTTATTTATCGAAAATATAACGTTAATATTTTTTTTTTTTTAAAATTATATTAAATTTTTTTATATATTTGCTCGAAGATAAGGTTAGCCATAATATTATTGCTATAATAATAATTTAAAACACGGTTTTTAAGCATAATAAAAAACGCCATAATTTTGGCAGCGAATAAAACGCTTGCTTTATAACAAAAATTATAAAATATAATTAATTTAAAAATAAAATCGCCAATATTTCCGTTATATTTATTTTTTTCGATATATAGCTTGGTTAAGGCTTTAAGCTTTTTAACGTATGAATTAAATGTTTTGTTTTAAATTAAAAATATATTTTATATATAAAAAAAAAAATATAGCAATAAAAACAAATGCTAAAAAAAATATAATTAATTATTGGAAAAATATAAAGCCAATATTTGCCTATATAAAAAATATATATATGCAGCTTGGATCGAAGCTAAAAAAAATAATAAATATAAATATTAAATAAAANTTGCTATAAAAAAAATTAAAAAAAAAAANATATAAATTAATATAATCGATTCGCCAATTAAGCGATACGCAATTGCTTACGAATTAAAATAATTTTTTATATAAATATAATTTGCAATTTTTTTATTGATTTATATTATAAAGCTTTTTTTTTAAATAATCGCAGCAAAAAATTTAAATAGTTTGATACGCTTATCGTAAAGAATCCAAACGCCACGCTATCGAAAAAATATTTATAAATTAAATAAAATATATTATAAAGCTTTTCCAAAATCGTTAATTATAAAATTGCAAAATTAAATTATAAATATTTTTTATAGATTTGCATTAATATAATTATTTAACTCGTAAAGCTTTTTTTTAATTTTAATAAATCATTTAATATTTGCGGAAATTGCTATAATAAAATTAATTTTTAATTTTCTTAATTATTTCGAAAAAATTAAAAGTATTTCGATTGGGTTCGCCTTAATTGCTTCGCGTTATATTTAAGGTCGAAGCTTAAAAAAAAGAATATATATATAGGGGGTATGCGAGGGTTCGAAAAAAAAAATTCGAAAAATGCAAAAATAAATATTTAACAAATAAATAAAAAAAAAAAAAATTAAAAGAAATATAAAAAAAAATATAAAAAATAAATAAAAATAATAAAAAAAATAAAAATAAACGCGTTTGGGTTTAATGCATATTTCGTCATGTTGTTAACACGAATCTTTTAAAAATTAAATTAATTTTAAAAAATTAAATTTTTAGCAAAAGCTAATAATAATAAAGCAATTACGCCAAGTGCCAAGCCCGGTTAAATTTACGTTTTTTAAAGTTATTCGCAACAAACCAAAATAATCGCGCCGGGTATTAGATCTGGTTAAAAACATTATAATAACTTAATTGCTTTTAATCTTTTTTTTTTGCGTTCGATATTTTAATTTATTTATTAATTAATTAATATCGAAACCACGGAATTAATTATGCTTTCGACGCGGGGCATAGCTTATTATTGTAATATGCTTTTTACGTCGATTAAATAATTTTATATTTGAAATAATTTAAATAAAAGCGAAATAAGAAATATAAGCAAAATATTGCCGCACGTTATCGCTTTTTAAGCGATTTTAATAATTAGCTAAACTTTATAAGTTAGGCCAATTATATGGAATTATATGTAAGATTAGCTAATATGACTATTAACAATTAATAATTTCGGATTTAATTTCGTTAAACTTTAAATTAATAATATTTTCTTTATTAGCGATATTATTTTTGCGGCCTCGAAATAAAATAAATTAAAATTTTAAGTTAAGAATTAAAAAATACTAATAATTAATTATTTTTTCAAATTTAATAAAAAGCTTATTATATTATATGCCAACTATATTTTGTTTAATTAAAAATATTAATATAATAATCTTAAGCTTATTAATTATAAATAACCCTTAAATATTATTAATATTAAAAATATTACGCGTAAAAGCTTTACGTTTAAAAATTAATATATTATTCAACAAGCAAAAAGCATATATATTATAATTATTTATTAGTTAAAAGCTGCTTTTAATTTATTATTTATTATTTAAATAATTAATTTTTAGCAAAAAAATGCAAAAATATTAAATAAACGATTGCAATAACAAATCGATAACGCAAAGAAAAATTTATAATACGTTTAGCTAAATTAAAATATTTTGTAACTTATTGTTTTTATTAACGTTTTTTTTATTAATAATAAAAATTTATTTTTATAAATCGGCTACGTTATTATATTTGCCGACGGCGAATCCAAATGCAACATTATTTATTAATTTTTAATTAAATATAAATAAATTATTAAAAATATATTAATTTTAAAACTATACGAAATGGCTTACGGCTTCGATATTGCCGCTATATTTAAATTAATAATCGAAAAAATTTTTGGAATTATAATTATTTTTCGTTCTTTATATCGATTTTAAATTATTATATAATTGCCTCGTCAAGCTCGGTA
>NCSK02000443.1:0-11575 GCA_002276475.2 Chlorociboria aeruginascens | reverse complement strand
TCCCCCCGTCTAATCGCCCGTGTTGAAATTCTGAATGAGCGTAGCAGGCGTGCACCCGTACGGCGAACTCCCATTAGAGTTAAAAACACCCCAGAACAGAGAGAACTGCGGCACGCCGCCCAGCGTACTATTACACGCAAAGAAGCTCTCCTCAGCGCTATCCAGCGTCGGCACCAGCTGATCCTCCACGATGCTGAACCCCGTTTTGCCATTCGCCTGGCCCAGGATAGCTTGCACGGGCACGGCCACGCCATAATCATCCCCAACGTTGTTCATGTACAAGGCGTAGGGCTCCGCGGCCCCGAGCTCGAAATCCACATACGAGGCATTGAGGTACGCCGGCGTGCCTGGGTACGCGGCCAGCCGCTCAAACACCAGGTCGAGCACGCCGGATGTCGTGCTGGGGATGGCGTTTAGGCTCAGCTGCGGATAGTCCGTGGCTTGCAGGGCGAGCGAGAAGTCGCCTGCAACGGCGGTGGCAGGGGCGGGGCGGGAGGCGCCGAGGGCGGCGAGGGAGAGGAGCGTTGGGAGGAGGGAGAGCATTTTTTTTATGCTTTGATGGACTGAGAAAATCCGAGGGGAGAGCGAGGTATGGGATTTGAAAACGAGGTAGGATGTACTTGTATTATCAAGATCAAGTGAGAGGTCCTCTTTCTGGATATCGCCCTCCATTTGCAAGGACAACAGCCTCCCTTTAAATAAGAATCCCCCCTATGATGTGCCATCCTGTTTTACTAATCATCTCTCATACTCGTATTTGGGGGAAGCGAGTCCCTCATCCCATGCTGGCAAACCTTCCACTGCGTCATTTCTCTCTATAGAATTACCCATGTATCTATCACGAGGGCTTAGCATTACCTTTCCTAAAAACCCTTGCTCTACCAACTCCACCGGGTCTTCGCCGGGCAAGGTATATCTTCGTAATATCAAAATGGAAGTTTCATTTTAAAAATAAGTTAAATTTATCACATTGGAAATATAGAAAAATAGAAAAATAGAAAAATAGACAAAATTTATACCAAAAACGCATGTACCCAGCCCTTCAGCCAAGACCCGGTGGGAGTGCCGTAGCAACCGCAGCTCCCCACAGTTCACCAAAGGAAAACCCCTGGAAAGTGCTTATTTTAGCCACCGGCTAGCGCTGCTTCGTATTCTCTGTACCCTGGATGAAGATAGAATGACGACATTTGATTCGGATGTGGGGATACGGGATGGAATACGAGGATGCGGGCGAGGATTAGAGATGATGATGATGATGAAACACGTATTGTTGAACTCGGTTCAAGGTATCTCTTTACTGTATCTCATAACGCTTCTAAGAAATCTGGACGCCAAGTTATCGACCGGTCGAGAAGAAGTCCATTCCCCTCGCTCTCAAATCTCAAAACTCCACAGTCTTCAATCGTCTCCTCAAGTCCTCAGGTAATTCGCTCTCTTTCACAATACCCAGACTGACTACATCCCCCCAAAAGAACATTGCTCTGTCCTGTGCGTATGACAAATAATCGAATTCGTCTTCCCCCTCACCCTCGGTTTTCGCAGCCTCCTCTTTCTCTTCAGAAGCAGAAGTGACAATTTCAACCTCCTTGTTTTCCCTCCTCTCCTCCTCCAGCTTCTCATCCAACACCTTCGATTCCTCAATACCAACCGGACACTCCCCATTCTCAATCTCCCCACTTTGCGAATCCCCCCAACCTGGGATCTGCGCTTGCATGATCCCCCACGCTACCCATTGCGCACTATTCGCTACCCTCCAAACCCTCGTCTCTTTTAAGAGTTCTTCAACCTGAAGTTCAGTATCTTCTTCTCGCCTGGCTTCCTCTTCCACATAGGCGCTTTCTCCGATCGAGAAGGGGCTTGTTGTCGAACCGCCAGGTGTTCTGCTATCTAACATGAAAGCACCCAGACTGCCTGGTCCTCCAGCAGCAGCCATGCCATCTTTCCCGTCCATTTTCGGTGTGGCACTAGCAGACGGTGTGAATTGTGGGCGGTGGTTCACATAAGATCTTATGAAAGAACGTTGTTCTTCTATATTTGGATAGAGGGTTGTGTTACAGAGCCAAGAAGAGGACGGCGAATGGTAGTTGTAACACCATTCTGTGAAATGGTTTGAGAATTCGAGACCACGGAGGTTGGCCGATGCGTATTCGAAGTCGATTACTACAAGTTGTTTATGTTTGTTTAGGGGGTGCAAGAGTGGTGAGGGAGGGACTCCGGGTGTGGGTGAAGGGGGTAAGAGACGGAGAATGTTGCCGTATTGTGTCTTTTCATGTTAGTCAGAATTTGCAGGAAAGATTGGGAGACAAACATCATTGTGGGCAAAGATTAGCTTTTCCTTGATTCCCCGCTTTCCCCCTGAATATTCATCTAGCCATTTCCTATACCTGTCTACTACCTCCTTGAATTGAGACCATTTGACACCACAAATAAATCCCCTTTGTCTCCAAATCTCCCTTCCACCCCTCTCCCTCTCTGCGTCACCCTGTAGGACCAAATTATCCAAGTAAGAGACTATCTCCTGACATCTATCAGCCCACTTATCCCAATTCTGCCATACAAATGGTCCATCATCTCTCTCATGATCCAGTAATTCAATGCCATCATGTAACTCCCTCATTCGTTTCGCAATCTGCTTGCTTGTATCCATAACCCGTAAATCCTTACTCGTGAGAGTCTGAGCGTTAAAGAATTCTTCAAATCGTCCATTACGAAAAGTTCCCAAGAGTCTGGGGCCAATTTTCTTGCGTGCCAAACGCCGCAGGATACCAAGTTCATTTTCGCGGTCAATGAGATGCTCGACTTGAGGCCCGTAGATACGGAGAAGGAGTTTGGGTGGTGGATGAGGCTTTCGAGGGGGGCCGTTAGATTTGGTCATGCTTGTGGTAGAGCTTGGATTGGCAAGGAGGGGGAGATCTTTGGGTGGGGAAACAACATAGACAGCATTTGTGAGAGCGCCACTCAAACGTTCAACTTCGATATCACCACCTCTTTCTAGAGGCACTCTTCTCCATCCTTTTAATCGGAGTGTATGTGCCAATCGTACAATCTCGCCCTTGAACGTGAGCCATGCTTTCTTCTCCCTTTCAGCTCGTTTGCTCGTGGTTGGAGTAACTGTCTCATTGGGTGAATCGGCATTCCCACCAACATAGGACATCGTTTTTGAATTATCAAGTATCACATCACATGATGGGACTACTTCATCCCCGTCTTGATATTCAGTATCAGAAGATGCGAAGCCTCGGAGAGTACGAGCAGATGATCGGCGTCGAGAGACTAAATGTGAGGGTCGTCGTGGTACTAGGGAGGGGGAAGGAAGACTTTCAGGCCCGAATGAAGCCATATTATCCTCCAAAATCCGCTGTAACTTATCCAGGGAAATTGCACTTGAATCAGAACCTTGCGAAGAGGTGCGTTGTCGAGGATATATATCTTCATTCTTTTCTTCTGGTACCATATCGGGATCATTTTCCTTTGAGCTTCTCTTTTTCGATCTCCGAGCCTCTCGTTTAGCTTTCTCAGCCTGTAACCATTCAGCAACTTGTGTGAGTAACTTTTCGTGATGGTGGTGGTGTTGCGGACGGTGTCTTCTTTCTTGTGGGGCAGCAGGCGCGTCTGAGGAGACGTTCTCGTCTATACTACCTTGACTCAGAAGAGACATTCTCGAGGAGTTTGGAGATGTCATGCTTGGTCGCCCAGTTAATCGTTTCCCCACCCCAGCGTTAAACTGTTTTATTCGTTGGTTGTCATCAGATCCTGAATTGGCAACGGAGGATATATCTTCTGGTTCAGCGATTGAGACAACTGTAGATACCAATTGTCAGTCTGTGTTCTTAATTAAATTCAAACATAAAGATAGACGTCCAAGGGAGTCGTACAGTCACTCCACCTCGTTTTGGAGCGGGTGGTACATACATTTGGCTGGACCGCTTCTCGGGCTTGTCGATTCCTCCAGCTGATCTGCCCTCAAGGCAGGTCGAAGTGGCAATGGTGAGCCACTCGTGTCCGACGGTCCTGACATCTTGGATATTCTTCTTTGTCTGCTAGAATAAAGCCAAGCAGATCTGTCTTGTTGCCTTCAGTTCGACCCAACGTCGCCCACGGCCACTCCGCAATCCACTCGCCCAGCCCCTTCGCCTTCAACCGTGCTTCCCCTCACAGTCGTCCTAATCCTTAGCCTAAACTAATGCAACTTCGGGAAGCTAGAAACACAGACAATAGGAGCCGGTGAAAGGTGATACCAACCCCGCCAAAGATGTTGGAGGTTCTTTAAACCAGCACCATCAGAACCTGGGAAATACCTAAGCTAGCCATGTCATCTAGACAGGGATTTAGCGCCGCGACCCGCCGCCAATCCCCTCGCTGATCCGATAACGTTGTCTTATCTAGAGAATACTTAAATACATAAATGTCATCGCATGTGCTGATTTCAGTTTTCAAGACATAAGTACAGCACAGTACCTACCTACCTTGGACAAGTAAGGAGGCCAAGAAATGGGGAAAGTTATGTTCTCTGTTTCGTAAGAAGCTATCTAGAATTCCAAGTCGCTTCATTCATTTCTCGTTGCCTCATCTTCCATTTTACAGATAATTCGTGGAAACCGGAAAACCATGCTGGTCGACGGTCTATATCTGTATCCCATGCAAAGCCATGCTAATCATTTCTTCTCTCTTCCATATCTCGTTTTCGTTCGTAAAAGAACCCTCGTAAACATCACAGTACCGACAAGCTAGTATTGTGCTTCACCAATCGCGAAACTTATCCGTTAAAACCAGCTTAACGGGGACTGGCGACAGGGCTGACTTGATCCAGACGTGCTGTGTGGAGGGCCGGTTTGGCGCTCTCGCCCATCAATCCATTCTTCTTTCTCTCGAGTGCTTGCTTCACCCAGTCTGCCACCTCTTTGTCTTCCGTTCCACTGGTAGCCACGTTTAATTCAGACATCTCGTCCGCCAAGTCCTCATCATCCTCGGAGATCGTCCTTGGTTTCGAAAGCTCAGATAACCATCCATGTTGTAAGAGCATTGAATACGTGGGGCGGAGATTAGGGATTTTGTTGAGACACCCACTAACAAAATCCCGTGCCAGTAACGAATAGCCGTCTGCTGGTAGATCAGGCGGATCCCCTTCTACAATTGCCTATTTTATAATCAGTGAATAGTTCGAATTGGGAAAGGAAAACGTACGCTTAATTGAGAGAAGATATTGTTGTATGTTTCTGGAGGATAAGGATATCTGCCCATCGCACACTCAATAATTGTCAATCCCAAACTCCAGATATCACTCTGAACACTGTAGGTCCCACCTCCTGCCGCTCCAGATTGAGCCATCCCACCTCCTGAAATTCGCTCTGGGGCCATGTAGGATTGGCATCCAATATTCGTCTTGGCAATACTGGCGACTAGGTTTCCGCTGACACCAAAATCACAAATCTTGACTTGGCCCCGAGTGTTGACAAGAATATTGGTTGGTTTGACATCTCGATGGATGATATTGTGGTCCTCTTTGAGAGTTTTGAGACCTTGCGTAGTGGCGTAGGTGATTTTTCGAAGCACATTCTCAGGAATACCATCGCCATATATCTTATCAATAGATCCACCATCCATGAACTCGATACATATGTAGACTGCTCCCTCTTGGAAGAAAGCTCCGTAGAAGTCAATGATGTAAGGTGATAAGCAGCGATGAAGGATGTCCAATTCCATAATAATAGCTGAGAATTTAGCTTCATCTAATTCAAGACGGATCTCTTTCATAGCCATTATAACCCCAGTAGTATTCCCCTTCGGCGTGGAATCAGTGGTTTCTGTGTCGGATTCTGTCACTGTAGTGATTGGAGAGGCAGATGACGCTCTGTTTCCCGAAAGACCCATTCCAGGTCTCCGTATCCGTGGTCGTGCATGTCGAACTTTGTACACTGTCCCATAGTTGCCCTTTCCTAGCTCTTCCAGGGTATCTACTTCATCCAAAGAAATATTAAAATTACTGCCACTAGAGAAATCAATGCCATTACCATGGATAACAGCCTTGCCTGCAAATTTTAAAGTGCCATTTTTGGTATCAACAAAGTTCGAGAATTTGTTGAACATTGATGATCCAGACTGCTCGGTACGCTGCTCAGGTGCATTCCCACTGTTGTCCAACTTCGGAGGCCCATCGCCAGCACCTGGAAGTCCCCCTGGTAGACCTCCGGGTAACTTCATTCCTCTTCGTGCGCTCAATCCTCCTTTGACTGGCATCCTTGGAACGGCTGGAGCGGAAACAAAATTGTGGGTTGTTGGTCGCAAAGCGGGTAACTGTAATCCGCCGACCAAACCTCCAGGGCCACCAGAAGTGGGAGACGCGACTGATTCTGCAGAGGCAGCCGTGGGTACTTGAGGACGTGGTGGTGGGACGCCTTGCCTTGATTGGTGAAAGGCCCTCATCTTTGCTTGCATATCTTGTGGTAGACCTCCAGATTTCTGGGGTCCTCTGAGACTGGGTATATTCTGCGGCGAATTAGGTCTTCGAGCATTATTCAAAATCCCAAGAGGTGTAGAGGACGCGGTCATAGAGGTTGTAGTCGGATTATCGGATTTGGATCGAAGGGAGGGGATTCGCCCAATATTGGTAGTTGTCTCTGGAGATGATCCTTCTAGCGGACTCAATCCGGTGGGTTTCGGTGAAGCCGAGCTTGCTGGGCTCACAGCAAAGTCAATTGAGTCTTCAGGCGCGGTGGACGGAAGATTTGGCGGGGTAGCCATGGTGTATTTGCGGGGGGTTATCGTAGTCGCATGTGCGAACGTTGATGGATGAGAGATTATGACTGGAATACTCTATCTGTCTGCAAAGTGCTTAGTGAGCAAGTGGTCTGCCTGGCAGATATAGGTAGGTCTTCCGGGTCGGACCTACCTGGTGCTTAAGTAGACCATCAAATGCCTCACAATGGAAGACGGTAGACACCCCACGACTTACGGAGCAAGGGGAAGTCGTTTTGAGGATGGGATAAGGCAGTGCCGTTGAAGCAGATGTTTTCAGGTCTTGCAGATGTGGGGAGGAGGTTTCGAAGCCGGAAATAAAATCACATCAATAGAATGGACGCCTGAGGCTATGTTGATGTGGTGGTGGTTGTGGTTGGACGAGCTCGGATTAGGCGCAGCAGTTGCAAGTTTTGGTGAAGCCAAAGGATACAAAAGGGCAAAGTAATGATGTTACATTCGGACGACAAGATAAATAAACCCCAAAATGAAGCTATCTTTAACAACAAGCCGTGGAGGCTTGTGAAATGCACAATGACGACGTTCCAACCTTCGCATCCTTGGAGGGAGGAAAATTCCACGACCGTGGTTGGTCGACGAGCAGAACAAGGGGGGGATTTAAACCCCCCACCAATAATCAGGGCAGACCATCATCAAGCCACATACTGTGGTACTACATTAATTCCAGAATAAGCTCCTGAAGAGGGAGCGCTGGAGGCTTGGTCGTGGTGAGGCGGGGGGGGCGCAGGGGGAGGTGGAGGGGGAATCGGGAATGGGGAATGGGAATAGCATCGAAGCCTTCACGATACGTGGCATCACTGTATGTGTGGGGGTTGGAAGGCAGATAATCCGAATTGAGGATCTTTAACGTTGGAGTTGGAGGAGGGCAATGGCATTTCGGAAGTCGGGTAGAAGGTAGAGGATAGGGGATAGGGGATAAGGGGTGGAGATGATTCAACTCGGTACTCATACAAGCTATGTCAAGACCGCAGTATGTGGGTATGCTGCCTGGTGCTTTTCTTGGCTTCCCTTGTTGGGGCTTGACTTGGACGTAACAATCTTGATTCTGACGTCTCACAACAAGACCTATAGGGTCGTGCACCAAGCCGGAGCAAGGCCGTAATATGGCAGAATGAGAAAGTAGGTGGGGAGGGTTTCCTGACGGTACTGCGGCCTTATCAAATCCTGTATTGACTAAGATATCAGGTTATTATGATTCCCATCTCGATTTAGACAAGAGCAGTAAGTAGGAACTCGAATTCTTTTTTCTTTCTATATATATATATATATATATATAAATGATTTTAAATATTTGTCATAGGGTCTTACATATATATATATATTATCCTATACATTCTTTGATTGCTGCCAGCCAACACACTTTACTCGGATGACCATAGTTGAAACCAGAATTACCTCCTCTATATCATCTCTACCTCCACCATAGGTTTGTCAAGTCTTGTAGAATTCTTCCCCACCCCCAAATCCAAGCACCAATCAATCAACGACAATGATTCTATCGCTACGCAGAAAAAAGTACAATCACAAGGCACAAAGAATTTGCCGCATTCCAACATGGGACATTCGAGGGGCCGAGAATCAAAATCCAAGACTGTATGCACGTAGTTTTACAGGTGATACGATACAGCGACAGTAAGAAACAATGGAGCCCCTTTGTGTTCGTCTGCTAAGCGAGCTTGATCGCCCAGGCCCAGGCGCAGCTTGACTTGACAATGACAAGGCCTCGTCACCTCATCCACCATGCTTGCCGCCCTTGTCCTACCGCAACACCGCGCAACAGCACATAAAACATAGAACCACCACGGGTTGGGACCCATCGTCCTCCTCCTCGTCAATCCATTCATCTCAACATGTGGTCCTACACCAACCCAACGTCCTATCGACTCGCCAATCCTGGACACGCCATACTCTCGAGATCAACGCCCCTCCCAACCCTCAGCATTTCTCAGATTGCCATTCAAGGCAATGACCACTCTGCACATCCCGCCCTGGGACATCTTATATTATTAGTTTTCGAGGCTGTGATGGAAGTTGTGTGTGTCAGTCTGCCAGGATATATCGTGGCGAGACAGGGCATGTTCGATGCCGACAAACAGAAATTTGTCGCCAACCTGAACGTTGCACTCTTTACTCCATGTTTGAGTATGTGCGAGTCCCCTGAATCATGGGTCCTGCTAACCAGTATAAGTCTTCACGAAATTAGCATCGCAATTGACGGCGGATAAACTCATCGAGTTGGCCGTCATCCCGGTTATCTTCGTTATTCAAACAATGGTTTCATACCTGGTGTCTGTCGGTGTCTCCAAGGCATTCCGTTTCGGCAAGAGACCAGCCAATTTTGTGACTGCCATGGGGGTAGGTCTATCAAAGAAGAATGAATGGGACAATATTGACATATCCAGGTATTCGGTAACTCGAACTCACTTCCCATTTCTCTGGTCATTTCACTCTCACAAACGTTGAAGGGGTTACATTGGGACAAGATTCCTGGGGATAATGACGATGAGGTTGCAGCAAGAGGGATTTTGTATCTCTTGATTTTTCAACAATTAGGGCAACTTGTGAGATGGAGCTGGGGGTACCACGTATTGCTCGCATCCCCAGAGAAAACCGAGGAGGAAGAAGAATCTGTCAACGGCTCCATCGAGGAGAGCCGATATCGAGACGATCCAAGACGCCATTTGATCACTGGTTTGGATGGTGGGGATGATTTTAATACCGACGAGGAGGAAGATGGTGGGATTGGAAGTGCCTCTAATCATTCTTTCGAATCTGGGGGTCGGACTCCCGTTACTAATATCCACTATGCAGGATACGAGTCTGATGAAGAAGCGCAAGTCGCGTCATCAAAAACCCTAGATACTCTACCAACTCCATCAAATGGAAATGTATTCCTCAATGAATCCTCCAACGGACACGGAAACATAACCTCCTTTCCTAGCATTCGAACGCCATCACCTGGAAACGAAGGGGAGTCTGGAATCAAAGGATGGATACCCAAAGCTCGTTACCACAGCAAACGAGGCGTCACAATCCTTGCTCACAAAGTCAAGAAACTCTTTCAAAAAGCATTTCACGCTCTACCCCTTACTATGCAGGACATCCTCACCAAAATATACAGCTCACTTCAACGATTTCTAGTGGGCGTCTGGGAATTCATGAACCCCCCTTTATGGGCAATGCTCATCGCCGTAATCGTAGCTTCAATCCCCGATCTACAACGTCTTTTCTTCAAAGACGGCTCTTTCATTGCCAACTCTGTCACTCGAGCAATCGGACAATCAGGTGGTGTTGCTGTCCCCTTGATACTTGTTGTCTTAGGTGCAAATCTAGCACGCAATACTCTTCCCAAAGAAGCTCAAGAGGAGAACTCGGAAGAGAATCAAATTGGCACTAAACTACTTATCGCTTCTCTCATCTCCCGAATGCTTCTCCCAACAATCATCATGGCACCTCTATTAGCTCTTGCAGCAAAATATGTACCCGTCAGCATTTTAGACGATCCTATCTTCGTCATCGTCTGTTTCTTGTTGACGGGAGCTCCAAGTGCCTTGCAATTAGCACAGATCTGTCAGATAAATGGGGTCTATGAGGGTGTGATGAGTAAATTACTTTTCCAGAGTTACGTTATTTGGTATGTCTACCGCCTTCTTTTCAGATATAAAGCCTCAGACTAATCAAAATAGGATTCTTCCATCAACACTCATCCTCGTCATGTGTGCGCTGGAAGTTGTGGAGTGGGCTGACCTCTGATTCTCTCCACCTAGGATGGGAATCTGTATCATGTAAAGTCATTCGAATGAATGGACTGGATGGATGGGGTTAGGTGGGAATATATATATAAGGGGGACCAGGTGGTCAATGCTCTAAAAGCGTGGCGTTAGGGTAATTTTTGGAAATGTACACTGATAATAAATAAGACATAGGACAGCGAAGAGGTTGTATCACTTGTATAAGTTACTGTCTATTATATACGCCTTTGTTGAAACAGAATATATTTCATCTTCCTCACTCTTCGGTGTTTCAGTGGAAATCGCTTTCTCCAAACCCAATATTAGACAAGCTGGTCTACTCTACCAGCCTTTTTACAAATTCATACGTATCCCTACCTCATATCTAAATCTAAAGTTTTAGAAAGATAGGTACCAACTCATTATAAGTCTAGCCTCGAGCTTCCAGGATGATGATGACGGTGATGATATCAGGGAAGGGGTCTCTTTGCTTTTATAGTTAGTACCTAGGTGGGAGGGTTAGTGGGGTTTTGATAACGGCGCCCTTCTGTATTGTATTCTTCCAAGACTAACTAGGTATATATATATGTTATGTATTGTTCTGTCCTATGGAAATGCGAGGGATAAGGTACATCATAATATGACTGAGTGGTTTATTTCTCGTAACTGCATATGTATATACTGTACATTGTATAGATAGATTAGATACCCGATTTCTAGATTTACAGAATTAAAAAATACTAATGGCGAACTTTGTTTCTTTCATACCAATGCCTTCCTCGCCGCAGACAGACTGCAAGTTACTGTAAACGTCTCCATCTCCACTTCCGCAGGGAGGAGCGGGATGAGAAAGCTGTAATTTTGCCTTGTTGCGATGGAGAATAATAATACAGTGTACATACCATTCAGATAATTAATTTATCATCGATCCCTCACGCTCAACACTCAAATAACTCCCCCCCATCAACGACGCCCCACCTACCCTCTCTCCACGCAAACCGCCTCCTCCTCCCACGAACGCCAAGATCCGGACATTCATCTTTCAGCACCTCGACGACAAACCTACAGTGAATGCCTCCTTCTCCCTG
>NCSK02000442.1:0-11577 GCA_002276475.2 Chlorociboria aeruginascens | reverse complement strand
TAAAGTTTAGCTTTTTTTTTTATAAAATTTTGCTAACTAAATAATTATATTTAAATAATTTCTTTTTTTTAATTAAGATTTTGTCAATCCTGCTAAAAAAGCTTAGTTTGTTTATATTAAATATATTATACAAAAAATAAGTTATATAATTAATAAAAAAAAATAATTTTTAATTTTAAAAAATATTTTTTTAATTTTTAAGCCACGGGTTAAGTAATAAAAATCGAATAAATAAATATTTTTATATATAATAAATATAAATCGAAAAATAGATTAAATTTTTGATTTTTTGGATATTTTTTAAATCCAAAATATAAAAAGCGTTTAATAAATCTATTAATATTTTTTAGCATATAAATCCAAAATAAATCTGGTTCCAATATAAATTAGGTAAAATTTTAAATATATATATTTTTCGCTTTTAATAAATATTTTTTTTTTTAATATATATTTAGCTATTTGTGGTTATATTAATCATTAATTAGTATTGGTAACCCTTAGGAATAATTGCAATTAATAAGAATTAATATATTTGTAAAATAATTTATATTAAATTTAAAGCTAAAAAAAATTGGGAGAGAAAAACCTTTTATATACCCAAAAAAATGCCTCCTAATGAATCCTATTAATTCACCAGCTATTCCTTATTAATTTTTTATATTTACCCATAAAGCCCAAAGGGGCAATATATAAAACTATTTCCATATATGCCCCAACGTTGACTTATTATATTCCCATGAGTATAATTGCCTCTTTATTACTCGAGATATATTTCCACAATAATAATATTTATTTTTTTATTAATTATTTGCTATATATATTTAAAATATATAAAAATTAAAAAGTACGTAATATTTTTGCGATATATTTGCGAGGTTTAATATTAATTTAATATTTGATCGAGCTAATTAATATTAAGCGTTAATATTTTATTATTTATATTATTCTTAATTTTATTGATATTTTAATTAAACGTTTTAAAAAATTTATATTTATTACAATTCGCAATTATATAAAAGCTAAATTTATTTATGCAAATATTAAAAAAAAATAAAAATTTTCGAAATTATATTTAAAAAGTTTTTCGCCACGCTCGTATTGTTAAATTATATTTTATATATAATTAATTGTTTGCGATTTAAAATAAAATTAATATTAATATATATTTTTATATTTCAATATTAATAAAATCTATAATTTTGGCAAAATTTTATTAGGTGCTTAACGAGAAAAATTAAATTTTTATTAAGCAAATCGAAGCTTATTAGTAAAATTAAAATAAATAAAATAAATTTAACCGGCTTGCGATATATTAATTTTGTTTCGATCGAAATAATTCTTTATATTAAGGCAATATTAAATAATTATCGAGCCAGCGTCCTGCGCAATATTCCTAATATTTAAATAATGCTAATTTAAATGCTTAATAAAGCCAAATATATTTTTATATTTAATAAAAAAATTAAATTAATTATTTCCGCAATTATTAGCAGAATTAATAATAGCGTTATTAATATTACATAAATAAAAAAAAGCTTTATATATTAGCAATATATCGCTTTGCTTTCAAATTTATCGTTACGTTTACAAATAATTGCGCAAAATAAATTCGCTTTTAATAGATTTTAAAAGAATTATTTTTAATTTTTTTAATTTCGCAGCTGCGTTCGTTAAAAAGCTAAAAGATACGTATTAAAATATAAATATTTTTAATAAATTTAATATCGATATATATTTAAAGAAATATTAAAATATATAAAACAAAATTTTTAATTATAAATTTATTATTTAATTTTTTTAATTTATATTAATAAATATTAAATGCAAATTTTATAATGCAATATTTTTTTCGAATAATAAATTGCATTTGCATTTTTATAATATTGGTTATAAAAAATCTTTTATCGTTTACGAAATATTAATTTATTATAATAATAATATTTTTATTATTAAATTAATATTTTAAGCTTTGTTTAATTGTGGAATTAAATATAAATTTTGTAAATGGCATTACGTTATAGTTATGGTTAAGCTATATATAAATATAAATAATATATTAATATATATTAACATAAACTATTCGCTATCGCTTATAAATAAAGCATAGTTTATAGAACATTTTCCTAGCATTAAAATTTGCAAAATAGCTATTTTAATTATAATCCGCGGCATTAGTAATTTTAAGTACTCGATATTTAAATATGTGATTTTTATATTCTATATTTATAATTATAACGCATATGCTAGTATTACCCAAGAAATTTATTTAATTAATAATTTGCAAGCCAAAATGCTTATAAATATCAATATATTTAGTTTAAAAAAAATTGATATATCTATTTTTAAGCAATTAGCGATAATTAATATATACGAAGGCATAAAGATCTTTATTGAAATTGTGCAAAAAAGCAAAAAAATATATAAATTAATATTAGCATAATAGGCTCTTATTTTATCATCACATAGCCGTATTATTATATTAATATATTATATCGCTTTACCCGATAGGAATTTTATTTTCGAATCTTTATCGATAATATTAATAATATATATATATTTAGTTAATTAAAACATATCTAATATTATTGCCCAAAATAATACCGATATCGCTATCCAAGTTTAACGTAATTTAAAAGTTAATATTATTAAAAAATTTAATTTTAATATATATTTTATTTATTTATATAGCGATGCAAATTATTAAAAATTGAATTTTCTAATATAAAAGTTCCTTATTTATATTAATATTTTTTTTAAAATTTCTAAAAATAAAGATAATAAACAAATATTTCCGTCCGGTATTACAATTTATAATAATAATAAATATGTAATACTATATTAATAAATATTTAATAAATTTTCCGATTTTTTTAAAAATAAATAATATATTAATCTATTTAAAAATAAATAAATATGTATTGAATTATAATTTAATTAATAGGAGCTTATTAAACCAAGTGCAAAAATTTATATTATAAAAATAAAAAATAAAAAAATAAATTAAACGAAGCTTATAACAAACTTTATTTTTAAAAACGCATAAAATATATTATCTATAATATGCTTTTAATTTTCCCTATTTTTATAATATATCAAATTTTTTTTTCGAGAAAGCGTATCGATTATATTATCGCTAATATTTATAATTTAAATTTTATTATTATTTCTAATATATATCCGTTATTTTTGCAATTTAATATAATTGCAATATGCCGTGGCTATAATTATATTTTTATAATTAATATTATAAGCTTCTTTTATTAATAGCGTATTTATTTCAAATTATAGAAATATTTAAATATAATTATATATCGCGGGCAAAAAATATTTAAGATTGCTATTATAAGTTTTCGAAATTTATTTGCATATTATTAATATAAAATAAATAGCTTTATGCGCGATATTGCTTTTTTTTTAAATATATATAAATAATATTATTATTATAAGCAAAATTTTAATAAAATATATTAATTATTTAAAAATAATATTTTGTATTTTCCAGCTTCGATATATTATAATTAAGCCAGAAAAGATATATTTTGGCTTTTTTTTAGCAATAATATTGGATTAAAAAGTTATTGCTTTAGGCTTAAGCACGATTGCTAAGCGCCTCGAAATTATTTTACGCATTATTTTCCTTATTATATTAAAAAATTTTAAAATATATTTCGGCATAATAAGCTATTTACGCTAATTTATTAAAAATTACGCGATTATTTTTAAATTATTAAAAAATCGAAAAATTGCTTTTTTTAAAATTGCTTTAGCCAAAAATTAACCAAAACAAAATTTTTCGCTTAAAATATTTTTGCAGAATTTTATTAACGTAAAACTTAATAGCTTCCGCATTATTTAGAAAATTTTCGTATTAAAAACAAATCTTATATATTACGATTTTAATTGCTAACTTTTTGCTAATATTAATGCTTTTAAAAACAATATAAATATAATAATTTATTATATTAAAAAAAACTCTTTTTCATCGTTGTCGTATTTTAATCTTAATATTATATTTAAGGCTTTTGCATTATTTAAATTGCAAATTATATTTATTTTATAATATAACGCATCCGACGAGGAATTAATATTTTATTAGCTTATTTCTGCGGCACAAACGTTTAATAAGCCTAATAACAAAACGATGCGTTTTACGTATTTAAAAAAAGCAAATATTAAATTTATTATATTTTTATCCCGAAAGCTTAACGATGCAAAAATTCGATATTGGTTTATTAAAATAAAAATAATCGCTGTAATTTGGATAGCACGCAAAATTAAGCATTTGATCGAAATTATATAAAAGCTTTTAATTATTTTTTATATCGATTATAAACTTTTTCTTAATGTTGCGCAATATTCGTTTATTGTTAAAACAAATTTAATTGCAAAGCTAAACTTAAAGTTTGTGCGCGCTTTTAAATTTTTTTTTATTATATTAATCAAGATTTTTTATAAGCTAGAAAAATTTTATATTATGCCCAATGCTCTTTTATATTTATCTAATATCAATATGCCTTTACCAAACCTGGACGTTTTTAAAAAACTTAATATATTAAATTATTGCGTATCGAGTTTAGCTTATTATTATATCGCAGTTTTTATTGCAATGTCGCCAGAACTTAAGTAGAAAATCGTTGTAGGCTACGCAGCAAATTTTAAGTAATTTAAGATTTTAAAAATCTTGCAAGTTAAACAAAAAAAAACAAATTTTTTAATTTTACTATTCGAGCTATATAATTAGTTTATTTTTAAAATTTCGCTCGATAATATTTTTTATTATTTTTATGTTTTATTAAATGCAATTATAGAAATTCTTACTAAAGCGCATAATCAGAATAGTTACCCGGAATATATTAAATTTTGGAATCTAATTTTGCAATTATTTTTTATTTAAAGCATTAATTAATATTTGCAATAATTTCTAAAGCATTGCTTTTAATGCAATATATTTTAAACGAAGCGATACGTATTTTTTAATTTTTTATAATTTATAATTACGCCGTCTGTATTATATTATATTATTATTATTAATTTTATTCTTACGCTGCCAACTACGTAGCAATATAATTTAATATTTATAATAATTTATAAATTTAATAAAAAAATTGCATTAATAGCTAAATATTTTAAATAAAAAGTTTTATAATAAGCAGTATTATTAATATATTGTTTTATAGATTTAAATTAAAATTTATCGAAAATTATTATTTCTAATAAAGAATTTTAGTTTTTATTATAGCTATGACAGGGCCTATTCGTATCATTAGATACAAAGCTATTTTTTAATACAGCTTATTATTTTCAAACAAATAGGCAATCCGAACGAATAAATTAAATAATAAAGCTTGCATTAAAATTTTTGTTCTATATATTAAACGATATTACTGCCTGGCCTGAATATATATTTTTTTTATAATATTATTTTAATAATAGTTTGTTAGCATTTACAAAACAATTATTTAATAAAATAGTTATAAGCTTTATTTTTAATAATATAATTTATTTGCTTATGCCAAACTTGCTATTATCGCAAATATTTTATAATATTTATCGTATCGATATCGCCGATTTTATTGCAAATGCTTTTATAATAATAAAATATTATTACGATCAAAAATATATATCGATTGTATTAAAAACAAAAGATATAATATACATTAAATTTTATAAAAACTATTTAATTCCAATTGCGATATCGAAAAAATTGCATTAATAACAAATAAAACTATTTAAAATTATAGAACAAATTAGTTTTCTTATATTTTGTTTATATTTACCAAATTATTAGCGAATACATTTGATTTTCTTTATTGCATAGCTTAAACCTATATTTAATAATAGCAATTTTTATAATCGCTCTCGTTTTAAATATTTTAGATTAATATTTATCGAAGGTAATAATGAAAATAAAAAATCGTTCGAAATTGAAAAATTTATTACAAAACGAGTTATATTCACAAAACGTGTCCGATATCTGATACGTTGGAAGAGCTATAAATCTAAATATAATTAATGATATTTTAAAGCAAAACTTAAAAACGCATTTGATTTTATAAAAGAATATAAAAAAAAAAATAAACAAATTTTTTTTAAAAAATAAATATTATTATATATTGCTTATTTTTTATATAATTATTTTTTTTCGCCGAGGCGCCGGATTTTTTTGCAAGGAAATAGTTATTACGATTATGCCTAAGGCATTTAATGCTTTCGCTTAGCTAGTTTAGATTAGTTAGCGACTTACCTTATTAGGGCTCGCTCTCTCACGATAATAAATCATCCTTCTTCTTTTTCGATTTTGAGCACTTCCAGTGATATAAATTAAATTTTTATTTTAAATTATTTTTTTAAAATTTTTATTCGTAAAAAATAAAAATTTTAAATATTTTTTTAAGTAAATCCAAGCTTTTAATATATAATAAATAAATTTTTAATTTGTTTATTACCTAATCTGCCCTAACTTTTTCAATATATTATTTTATTTATAATTTAATAAAATAAAAATTTTTAAAAATTAAATTTAATATTTTAATAATAAAAATAAATTTATTTTTATATAATTTTAATTTTATTAAAATTTATATTAATAATATAATTATAGCAAGCTATATCTTCGATCAGCATTTCCAATATTTGCGCCAAGTTTTTAATATTTTATAAAATAAATATATAATTATAAAATTAAAAAAAATATTTTTAAGCTTTTTTTTTGTTATAATTTTTAAATAAAAAATTATTGGTTTCGATCTTAGTATTATAAAAAAATATTTTGCCGCTATTTGCGATTTTGCTTTTTTTAAAATATTAAAAAAATTTGGAAACCTATTTTAAAATAATTGGTTATTTTCGATAATATATTAAAAATTATATAATAATTAGCCAATTTTTTGAAAATAAAAAGATTTTTTTATTAAAATTAATATTTACCAAAAATAAATTCCGTTAAAATTTCTTTAAAACAATTATATATAGCAGTTCTACCGTAGCAAAACTAAATAGCTTTCGTATATTACAAAAAATTCTTGCTTTATCATGCATTTTAATATACTATAATTTTTATAAGTAGCTTTTCGTTAATATTAATATTTTTAAGCATGGCATTAATATAATAATATATTATATTAAACCAAGCCTATTATTTGCGCAATTTTTATTTATAGTATATATAAATTTTGCTAATAATAAGAATTAATAATTGCTTATTAAAATATTTTTTATTTTGCATTTAAATATTAATTCTAATATTTTTTATATAATAATATTAGCTGCTTAATTGTTTGGTAAAGTTTATAAAGTTTTTATACGCTTAATATATTTTTAAAAATTTAATATCGAATTCGTTATATTTTTATTTCAAAAGTTAAATATTGCAAAAAAAAAATATTAACCGATCGAAATAAAAATAATTGCAATTATATAAATAGCTTGCAAAATTAAATATTATATTGAGTTAATTTGCTATTTATTTATTATATTTTATATTAATTATAAATTATTTGTTAATGCATTATAATATTTTTTATTTACGCGTATTATTTTAGTTTTAAAGCTAAACTTAAAACTTATATATGTTTTTAAATTTTTGTTAACGCTTTTTATTAAATTTTATTATAAATTTGAAAAATTATATATTATACCTAATACTTTGTTATAATTATTAATAATTTGTTATAATAATTTTATTTTATTGCTTTATTTTATAAATAAACTTAATGCCTTACATGCTTCGATGGCTGAAACATATTTATATATTGCTTTATTAATTTTTATAATGCTTAAATTAAAAAACAAAATATTAGCAGATTATTTTTTTAATATTAAATAATTTAAAATTTTTTAAATTTTTAAAGCTATAGCCAAAATATTAAATTTTACAAATTTATTATTTAAGTTATATAATAATTTTATTTATTAAAAATTCCAAAATAAAATTTTTAAACAATTATATATTTTATTAAATTGCCTTAAAAATATTTTTATCGAAGCGCACGATTAGAATAAATATTCTGGTTTTATTAAATTTTATAATATAATTTATTAAAATTTTTTTATTCGCGGCATTACATAATATTTAAAGAATTTTTTAAAATATTTATTTTTAATACAAATATATTAAATCAAAAATATATATTAATTTAGTTTATTATAATTAATTATTTTGCTTTTAATATTTTTTTAATAATATTTAAAAAAAAGCAAATTAAATATCTTAAATTGTTTTTTTAGTTTATTCTAAAAAAGTTGCTTTATTAAAAATTTAAAAGCTTTTTTCTTATTAAAAAAATTTATTTTTTTATAATTAAAAAAAATTTTAATAGCTTGAAATAATGCTCGAAATAATTTTTTTAGATTTTTCCCAAAATAATCTAAAAATTTTTAAGCAATTAATTTTTGTTTCAAAATTCTTAAAATGCAAATTTTTAAAATATTATTGCTTTTTTAAGTCTTTTATTAATTAATTAAATTTTTATTGNCAAAATTTATTATTTTTTTTGGAAAANTAAGNAATTTATGTTTTAAATTTATTATTTAAATTTTTAATATTATTATTTTTTATTTTTTTTAAAATTTTGCATATTTTTTTCTAAAAATAAAAATAATTTTTATTATTATTTAAGCTTTTTGGGGCATATAAAAAAAAGCTTTTTTATTAGGCGCCTCTTTTTTTAAATGCTTAACTTAATATTTCTAGGTTGCTTTTTCGATTTATTAAAATAAATTTTTAATCACGTTTAATAAAATATTATTATTTTCGTAATTTGCAATTATTTAATATTTATTTATTTTAATAAACTTTTTTAATTAATTATTAAAAAATGTGCTTGCCAGCGTTATATTATTTAATTCTTTAAACTTATAAAATCTTTTAAGATTATTAGCTTTAATAATCCTAAAAAGTTTTAATTATTTATATAAAAATTTGATTTTTTTAAATTTATTAACAAAAATCGGAAATATATTAAATTAAAAAATAAGATTTCTTTTTAAAATAGTTTGCTTACAAATAATATAATTAAAGTTTTAGTTTTTTATATTTATAATACGGCGCTTATTTTTTCGAAGCTTAATTTTTTTTATATTANTATTTNTTATTTTTAATTATTNTCATTTTNNTTTNNATAANCTTAATTTAATTATTANTTTTTAATNTTATTTTATTTTAAAANTTTTTATATTANAAATTCNGTTTNNATTAANAAAANANCTTTTTTTTTTATAAATAATAAAAAACGNAATATATTTAATAAAAGCATNNANTATTATNCGAATAANAAAAAAAATAAATAAAAGCTTATTTAGCTATANAAATNTTNNGCTATTTNTAAGCGCAATTATTATATTAATAAATTTTTAATANTTTTTNTNNATTATTTTATTANCTTTGGCATTATATATCGAAATTTNNATTTTATTAATTTTATATTTTTTTANNTTANNAATAATTTTNTTTTTAAANTTAAATTTTTTGTTTATTTTAAGNTTTTCAAAAATTTTATATNGGCAAATAATATTCTTTTTTATATAAATATAANAATTTTTTTNNACCAATAAATTANNTTTTATAAATATAATTTTTGGNTATTTAAAAAANTTATTTNGGCATANNTANAAGCTAGATTTGCNATNGTTTATTNGCAGCTTTANTATATTAATAAATAANGAAAAAAATATTAATATAATTTTAAATAAAAATAAANCTTTTTTTTTATTTANNTTTNCTTTTTTTTTTAATATTNGAANNAAGCTTAAATTTTTTTTTTTAATATTTTCGTAATANTTTACNNAAAANTATNTNNTAGCAATTCGATTAATAAATNANTTTTTTTTTTAAAATATTTAATNANCATTATAAANNTTTTTTATTATTATTTTTTTTATNTTTTTTAAAATTNAAAACAAAACNATAAAAATATGCTTTTNNTNNANTTTTTTNTANNANNNTATTATTTTTTATATTAAATTNTAATGCTTTNCTAATAAANAATTTNTAACTGNANCCTAAAAGCGTTCTTTAATTTAAATTTTTTATTTTTAAGCATTTTTATAATAATAAAATATTTAATAATATTTTAATATTTTTTGTTATAATTATCGTTAAAAACATTAAGCTAAAAAATTATTTTCTTTTTTAACAAATAATTTTTATTGCCAAGTTTAGGTTCGTTAATTAGGCTTATTATCGCTATATTTTTTTTCTTGCTTTTGAATCTTCGTATTTATAAAATTTAATTTTGTACTTATATATTTATTAATATCTTTATTAAATTTATTATTTTTTAAAATTTTTAATTTCCGAAAAAATTTATTAGCTATTATATAAAAAATTTTTTTAATATGCTTAATTTCGAAATTAAATAATTGAATTTAGGCAAGCTATTTTATTATTAAGGCATTTGGAAGATTAGTTGCAGCACGATTTAACTAGATAATTAAAATATTAGCATTTGTTTTAAGAACAAAATGCATATTATATAAATAAATTTTGCATTTACGTAATATTTTCAAAATTATTTTATATTTTTTTTTTGGTAGCGTTATAATTTTTTTTAACGTTATTCCAAATGCCTTTTTTGTACCGGCTAATTTTTCTTTTTTTTTTTATTATTAATTTGTTTTAAAATTTTTTTATATCCGGTTTCCAAGGCGTTAATTTTTAAAATAATATTTTTTTTTAGCTATTTTTTGAATTATAATAAAAATGAACTAGCAAAGATAAAAAAAATAAAAGCTTTCTTAAGGTATTCTATAGCAAGCTTTTGCTTCCTATTTTAGTTTTATTTTATATTTTTTTTAAATAATTAATAAATTGGCTTGGCACAAGCGGCAAAGTTTTTAATTTATATTTAATAATAAATATAAATTCCTAAAAACGTTTTAGCTTTTGTTATATTTTTGCATAACGATTAATTTATAATTTTTTAAATTTTAAAAGCTATTAGAAATTTTTCTTTCGATTTATATAGAAATTTTATAATAATTATTTTATTTATATAAAACTAAAATTTGTTTTTAATATATTTATTAATTTTTTTAATTTGATCAAAGGTTTAATCCAAATTAATTAAATGCTTATAAACAAATCTTTAAATTCTAAATAATATTTCTTTTTTTTTATAATTAATATTAGGCTCTTTAATTTCGATATTATTAAAAAATAATATAATAATTTTGGGAAAAAATTTCCCAAAAATTATTATTGCAACTTTTATAAATTAAGCAATAAAATTAATTGCTTCTTAAAGCATTTTTGTTATTTTTAATAATTTAAAAAAGATTTGAAACATTATTATATTTCTGCTTTTTAAAGCTAGAATTAACTAATTATATTTCGAAAAAAAGTTTATAATTAAAATATATTAATATTTTAAAAATTTTTTCGTAAACTTATTAATAAAAAAAAGCAAATTAGCATTTCGCAAAATAACAATATTTATTTTGATTTTATAATTAATAAATCCCCTAGCCTTGTTGAATATCGAAAAGGAGCCCAATCGGGAATTGGAACAGTAAGTTGAACGGCTTATTAACATAAATAGTTTCCGACCCAACCCATCCTCGATATGGCCAGCACTTAAA
>NCSK02000441.1:0-11631 GCA_002276475.2 Chlorociboria aeruginascens | reverse complement strand
AGCCGGTCCCGGGCGGGCTGCGTCGTACCTGGCAGTAGCGTGGTCGGGCTGCGGTTCCTGCGCGATGATCGTGTTTGACAGCAGCGGAGAGGCGCCGTCGGCATCGACGCGGCCGGCCCGTTGCTCGTCACGCCGTCATGCCATCCATCCCATCTTCATTTCATCGCGCTGCTCGGATAGGGGCCCGCTCCGGTGGTGAAGTGATCCAGAAGCCGGATCCTCTCGCGGGGGGTTCTGCTGCCCCGGCGCTGGGTCGGGGGCGCGGACCTGCAGGCGGGCGTCGGGGCTCCTCGGCGTGTGGTTGGATGATCATCGGAGCTGGCCAGCAATACGACCACACTCCCGTAAGCTTGGAAACCCCCCCCCCTGAACGCATTCGCATGGCATGAAGGAAGGAAAACGTGGTGTCGACAGAAATAGGTGGCAGGTGGCAGGTGGCAGCTGGCAGCTGGCAGGTGGCGAGTAGCGAACGAACAGTATCGGTTGGTTCCCCGACCAGAGTCGGCTCTAATTATATTTTGGTTGGTCTTGGAACGTTGCGTGATTATTCTTCTTGCTGGATAAGGTGACGTACTACACTTAGCACGAATGGTTTGTTGTCTCTCTCCTGTTGGCTAGAGCGCCAGCCAGCCCCTGAATTGAAGTGAATGCGTTGCTTCCATGGTTACATCTCCACCACCAAGGACAGGACGAAGGACCATATTGCTACCGTGCCCCCCCCCCCCGGTCGCAATCAGATCAGCCTCAGCTTCTTCTTTGAACAACCACGTCCGATGACCTACCTCTGGTGGGATGTGTCTTGTCACCCCTGAATAGGCAGCTCGGGTCAAGCGCAGCCAACGGTTGATGGACCGCCGAGATCCAACGGACCTCGCAAATATCAAATATCATGTCCGCCATGTACAGCACCCGTCGCCCAAGAGCCAGATTTCTCTTTATGGATCTCAGCTTTCCCGATCGATCATGTATTCATCCGTATTCCTGACTCACTCCAGCTCCACTTGTGTAAATGTAACGTAATAATAATAATAGTAATAATAATAAGTCAAATCCAAAACCCCCGCCAAAACTTTGTCTTCAGTTAGTCCATAAATACCCTTTCTTGAGAGACCTCACTCCCGATCCACCGTCCAAAAGACAGAAAAAGAAGAGAAACAAAATCTTAGACGGAATGCAGCCGTCCCATCCCATCCCATCCCATCCCATCAAACCCATCATCCACCCTTTTCCTAAATCCCATCTTCCCCCATTCCATGAAACGCATCCCTGTCTCCCATGCGCTGGCTCCCCTGTAAGCCGCCCACGCTTTGGCATCCTGCATGCATCCTTCCTCGCATGCTTCTGGAAGCCTGAATACCGTTCTTCCACCGTCCCGTAGGATCGTCCCATGTCCCATGATGGATGATGATTATTTCCCGTACCGTCCTCTCCTCCTTCTCAACGGTTTTTCTTCGCCCCCTACATACTTACTGTACGACCCACGCCGTTTCAAGCCTTGCAAGGTTCCCGAGGCTTTCTGCTCCACTGATACGCACGCTATCCGACCGGTGTTTGCCCTTTCCCACGTGAGATTTCTGCAGAGCTATGGTATGGTAGGGGGGAGGGGGGAGGGGGGGTAAGGTATGATTTCGCGTGGGTCTTTACTAGCTAGATGCTTCGTACTTTCGTAGACGCCAAAGAGTGCCGGGAGGGAGAGAGAGGGTTCCAAGCTCTCGGATGTTGTCTGTGCTTGCTCATCATCATCATCATCAACCAATCCTACCTCTTACCTCCTACCTCCTTTCTATCTTCCTCGGCTTTGGCCATTTGCAATTTGGGGCGGTCTCGATGTGATGCGACAGGCAATGCTTGGAAAACGAAGGCTCGCTCGCTTACTTTGCTTCAACGGTTTTCTTCTGGCGTTCTTTTTCTAGAACGAATTGCCGGGTCAATCTTGATCTTTGATTAGAAACCCGTATGCCGTGCGCAGCCAAGCATTGGAAACATCAAAAGGCTCGTCTTCTTGATCACAGGTCAAAGATATTGTTTGCCCATCGCCCCATCTGGCCATCTCCTCCCGTGGACCGTGGCCGAAAGTCATATAAATTCCCGGGTTGGTTTACCTCTTCAGACGACGAAGCTCGGCACTTGCATATACATATATATATGTATGTAGTATGTATGTAAATAAGGCTTTGCACGAAGTACGGGACCTCGCTTTCAGGTTTCCCAACAACACGCGCCTTCCACGTGCAGTGATGGATGGTGAGGCTGCAGGAAGATGAGGTAGCTGTGCGTGCGTAACACTGCATAAGGCTCTCTCTCTCTCTCTCTCTCTCTCTCTCTCTCTCTCTCTTTCAAGCACAGAAAATAGGGGCCGTTACAGAACGTCACATGATTGTCCTTTCGGAGATAGCTCTGCTTTGCGGCGATAGATTGAACGTACAGTAGATAGTGTACTGGTAAGGCGGGTGCTATTTTTGGCCCTGCAGGAAGATTAAGGATGTGTCTGTGGTGTGGTGTGTGTATGTGTATGTATGGTGTGTGTGTGTGTTCTCGTGGTGTGTGTGATGTGTGGTGTGTGTGATGTGTGGTGTGTGTGGCGGCATGGTGACGTGGGGTAGCATTTACACTTCCCTTTTCGAGGGGGCGAAGATTTGCAATGCTGAGGTCACATATTGGAAGGATTCTTCCTAAGATAGGGTAGATAGAGATAGTGATGGACGGGGTTTTCCGCTGCAACATAGACAGATAAATGGATAGACGGCACGGCATGGCATGGCATAGGAGAAATATTTAAGTTTGGGCGGGGGATGTGCGTTTTCCGCATCATCATCGTGGAAATAACCCATATTGTAGCAGAAGTGCCCAGGCCACCACCACCCACTACTCTTGAGAATAGCCTTTCCCAAAGTAAAGATATGTAACCTAGCGAAAACCTTTACCTGCCGACGGGGTGAGATATGTTATCTTGTTGGGTCATTGAAGATGCTTATTCATTTATAAACCCAAAGTTTATTTTGCTGAGGATGTTTATTTTAGGAAAAAGCAAGTCTTCTTTTGAAAATAAAACTACGATAATCAATCAAAATAAACAAAGAAACCTCACCCAAATTCTTATAAGTTAACCCTTTTTTGTCATTATTATTACAACACCAAATATATATATATATATATATATACATACCTTTTCCCCCAAACACCATCAGATCAACCTACAACTAAAATAGAACCTCCTACCCTATCATCCTATCATCCTATGTAACCACTCTCAACTAAGCATATATAAAATCAATATCTCACTTTTCTGCTTCGTCCCTTGATCAGTCCAGCAATGATCGAGATGGATATATGTCCCATCCCTCACCCCTTACTCCACTTACCTATTTCCAAAAATATCTCTATCATTGCCCGAATTCCAGCTTGCGGGAATTATTGGGATACGGCGTTGCGGTGTGGAGATCTTACCTAGGACTTAGTACCTACGTACAAAATGTGGAGGGAGGGGGTGCGGGATGGGACGAGGACTAATGTTATGTATATGTTTTGTGAGTTTGGGAGGGAGTGCAGTGGAAGTAAGGCAAGGGAGGTGGATTTATGTGGTATATCTATAATGTCTGAATTACATATATATATATATATATATATCCAGATTCTAAGCAATAGATCGCTAATGATAATGCTAAAATACGCTCAAGATGCTGGATAACGCCACTAATGCCCCATCGTAATTCAATGTTATTATGGTATATCCGTCGCCCGTATCCAAATCTATCACGTAACCTGAGATGTAACTGATAATCATTGCATCACGCTCTGTCTCCATCTCTCTACCATATCAATCTGCCCCTGATTCAGGGGCTGCACACCCATCCCACCCCCATACATCATATTTGCCATCGGATTCGCCATACCATTCATCCCGTTCGGCATGTATCCCATATTCATATTGCCCATCGCGTATGGATTCCCGAAAGGCATCATGCCATTGTTCCAAACACTCGGTTGTGGGAATTGTGGTTGGAATGAAGAGCTGCTGAAGAGGTTGTAGTTTTGTTGAGGAATGATACCACCTTGACCGTCGTTGTAAAGACCATTTTTGAATCCGTTTGCGGGTGGTTGGGAAGCTGGAAATACTTGCATGTTCTGCATAGTGTTGGCGCGTTGCATGCTTTGTTTTTCATGGAGACCGAGAAGTCCTGATACGGGTTTACCTTGAGACACAACTCCGTTGCCACCATTCATTGTCGGGTGCGCTTGAAGGATATTGGCCAGGCTTCGCTTTTTACCCAAGACTAGACGTTCTTCACCTAAGCCTAGAGTACCAACTTCTAATGCTCGGGCATTACGCTCAGCTTGGAGACGTTTTCGTCGTTGGCCAAGAGTTTCTTCCTCTTCCCCAACCGGTGTGACGCCTTCTTTTCCTTGACCCTTCACATCTTTCCCGGGATCTCCTCCAAACTGGCTCATCATCTCGGATGCGAAGTCGCCACTAACAGGTCTTGCTGCAGGAAGCGGGCTATCAATTCCTTGTTCTCCCTTTAACATGCGAATTCGTTCTGCTAGTGTCTCTCCCTCTTCTTCAGGTCCATCTCCTGATAAATTCATCATGGTAGATGCACGAGGCATTGCAGGTCGCCCTTGCAATCTGTCTCGCCGTCTACTGAGGGGTTCACTATCTTCCATTTCCCTTCGTTCCATCAAACCCAGTGGTCTGTTTGGTTCCTGGACTCGTGGTTTTGAGGCATACAACATTGCAAGTGGAACTTCATCATCATCTGTATCACTATCCATATGCTTTGCCAAAGGATCTTCCCATGCTAAATTGACTCTCTTCTGTTTCCGAGCTTTCTGTTCAACTTGTGCTACAGCATCTAGTTCGAGTAGAGTTGAGTGTAAACCATTAGGATAAGCAGATGCCACGGGTCGAGTTCGGATTTTTTGTTGTTGTTTACGTAACTGTAATTCCGCAAGAAGGGTTGTTGGTGCACCATGGTACGTATTTCCCCCTTCCTCCTCCTCCGCTTCTTCTTCCTGGTCGGAAGTGCTAGTCACCTCTGCCAACCCATCCTCGGACTGGTTTAATGGGGTATTTTCTTTACTGATCTCATCATCGTCATCAATTGGCTGTCGTGGTTTGGTATCATCTGACACGGTAGGCATAGCGGAACTTCGTTTCTGGGAATCAAGGAGATCACCACTGCTTGATCTTCTACCACGAAGATTGAATATACTATTCCTCTTCTTGTCTTCGACGGGGGTTGCCAATATTTGTGTGCTACTTCTACTGTTCTTGAGACCAGTTCTCCCGTAGACTTCAGCACCAAGATGGCCGGCAAAAGCATGATCTGTAAAGGCCGTAACAGGAGCATGAGCAGATGCGTCGAGAATACTATCCAAGGTAGCCACAGCAGATTGCTCTTTTATTTCAACAACTTGGGTTGGAGATGGGAGATCGAAAAAGGCACTGGCTCGAAGCTGTGGTGGAAGGTGTGAAAGATCCTCTGTAGTACGTCTTCCTCCCATAGTCGTTCTCTGATGTTGAGGAAGATATCCTTGTTGTAAAGCATCCTCTAGGTCTCCATTTGGGCTTTCAATGACGTCTGGTAAGAAGGTCGTGGAGTGACGATCAGCCTGGGAAATAGCGCTGAGAACTTGTGACCTCCTTTTATTCTGAGCCACGGAAGATCGATTGGAAAGTTTTTGTGGTAGATTAAGCATCATCGGCACAGGAGCTGGATAGTAAACCATATTTTGGCCAGTCATTGGGTCAGCATAAGATAGAGGTCTGGCTGTTGATAGCCGATTGCCGGTAGAGAACCTTCGCTGAGTCGTTGCCGGCTCCTGCTCAGATAATGGTCTTGGTTGTGGCTCAGTATGTGTGCCATCAAAGTCCGCAAACGCCAATTGTGCTTCAAATGTAGTTGTTGAAGCAGGTGTCGAAGGCTCATGCTGATGTTCATTCGTTTGTGGTAATTCTTCCTCCACGTTATTGCCACGCATAAATTGTAAGGCTGGTAATGTTAGGGTAGGAGGCCCTTCGTATTGTTCTGCAATCGGGGATGATTGAACAAGGGAGGGCTCGTGTGTAGAAGATACGAATAAATCGAGTGGTCGGCCCTCCAACTCAGGCTCTGGACGAGAGCTAAATCTTGAACTTTTCGATGCTGATCGTTCACGATTCGCCATTGGGAATGGATCTTTGGGAGACATCATGTATCCAGCAGGTGAATATCCACCAGACCTCGCAGCCGAATTGACCTCGACAATGGAACCCGCATTCGAAATCTGCCTGGTTACCGTATGCATCCCCTGCGACGACAACAGAGAGGATCTTCGACTATCCGAACGTTTCTGCTCCATATGTAAATCTCGAATAGCATCATCAATGGATGAAGTCATGCTCAATCGCTCTGCCGTCCTCTCGAGGTGTTCAATATTTCCGGTGTATGCCCCTTGCAAGACTTGCAGATCGGGGGTGGGATGTCGCAGTGCTATACTGCGCCCAGAAGCGGTTCGCACGAGGGGATCGGATCGGATTGGTGTTGTTGTTTGAGGTGATGAAGGGGATTGATGGTGCGATGAGGCCGTTGTGGCTTGAGGCCGCCGAGGGAGTGGACGTGGAATGTTCAATGAGACGAATGGCTCTTTTTGCTTGGGTGGTGATGGAACGGGAGAATCCGTCGCATCGTCGGCATAATCATCGCCATCGAGCATATCATAACTGGTCGTTGTCTTCGTATCCGTGCTCTTGGAGATATTGGAGAGCGCCATGAAGTCGAGATTCAAACGGCTTGCATCGTGGCTCGTATCGCCGTCCAAAAATAGCCCCAACGAGAGTGGCTCAAATGCGGACGAGGCGACCCGCTCATATGGGGAGGAAGAAATCGAATGGGTGTCGTCGGGAGAGGCATGATCGTGCTGGTCGACTGCGTCGTAAGCCATGGCGGGATAAGGTGTCTCTTTGAGAGGGTGGAGGTTGCAGTGTGGGAAGGAGAGAATCCATACGTGGATGAGTATGGATAGGGATAGGGATAGGGATGGGGATGGTGGATGAGGTGGAGGGTGGATGGAGGATGAAATGGGATTTTCTCTGGGTATGGGCGGAGGGGCGTTACTTCGTCCAGTGCGAATGATGGCGCGCCACGCGAATGAACCAGTTTGTTCGTTCCTCTCCAGTCCCTGCCACCCGCAAGACTCGAGACTTGGCAGATAGCAGAGAGATTAAAGACAATCAGGACCCCTGGAGCACAACAGCAAAGTATGTGATTGCGAGAGATAGGACTAGGGAAGTATGTGCCACGGCCAATCGCAACCAGGAGCCCTCATCGGCAATATGTCTATCGATCCGGAGACGGCATCGAACAGGATAGACCGACCCTATGATATCCCTTCTCCCCGTCCTGTTCTAACCTCCACTTTCATCAACCAAAACCGCTAACTTCATAAGATACCTACCCATGCCCGAATGCCTATCCATGACACCAACATCATTTAGCGCCAACAAGGACTCCTGGAAGCCTTCGCGATGTGGGTTCCCGGGGCGTTGACGATAAGAATTGGTGGACACGGCACACGCGTTAAACGCAGGAACCCTTCTCATGCCCACCGGCCATATCAGACACAAGGTGACCCAAACGGAACCTCATGTAGCAAAGAGCCATGATCTTTGGCTTTGGGATTATTATGATTCGGCTGCTCTAGTTTCTAGGAGCTCTCCATGAAGATGGTTTAGGAATCGTTCGTTGGCCTATTTAGTACCATTACTGGAACAGGTCAATCATGTGACAGCACTGGCGCTTGCTTACTCAGCATGCTCTATGTTCTACAACGATCGATCGGTAGGGGTACTTCGCGACTATCAACCCTTCAGGAACGTACGGTAATGGATGCATTAATATGCTGCTGTCAGCCCTTTAATAAAGCTGATTGATTTACCTTCATATTTATTACACTTCCCACGTCTCACCCACCTCGCCCGATGGTGACAGTACCCACCCATTCCAGGAAGGTTTCCGCTTCTGGCTTATATTATTTCAGAAATTATCCTCTGTGGTAAGGCTCAGGTGATCTTCTGTATTGAGAGGGGGGGTTCAAATGGTTGGAGTGGTAGAGTGGTGAAGTAAATAGTGGAGTATAAGGAAATATGACCGTGGGAATTGGAACGCAACAACACCGCTACTTTCTGTTGCTATATTTCTCCCCTCGCATAACTTCTTGATATTCTACTTTGGACGCTCAATCCAGGCTGAAGAATGTACGAACTAGTAACAAACTTATGCATTCCGAGAAGTCTACCAAGGATATCTATCATAGGTTTAATTGTTATGTCAAGTTTGTGGATTGAGAAAGCTATGAAAGGGCCTTATATAAATGAGGCACTAGGCCGAAGGTAGCTAAGGTACAAAATTCGTCAGAAAGTCATACTGTAGTATGGGACCCAAAACAGCATCTCTAAGATACTGGGTTGGAATTATTATATCAGTTTTCCGACCTGCATTCATTCCGTTGCTGGTGTTATATACTTCTACACGATACTCACATTTTCTTTCACTATTCTCTTCACAAAGCATATCCCATGCCTCTTCATGCGTAAGTGTTGTCTCCTTATCAGGTTTATCTTTGCCGAATGTATTTTTGAGATATTTCATATCTGCCACCTCTATATATGTTAATTTTTGCTTAAACGCATTTTCCATATAATTCTTGATCTCATCATATGTCTGGATTTGAGGTCTTTTAGGATCAAACCCTGTAAATCGTGGCCCATTAGGAGTAACGTCAGTGCAAATAGTGTAGTGCCCGTTGAGATGTGATATCGGGTGGAATGAAGCTGCGCATCTAGGACCGTGGATAAAGACTACATGGCCCGCTTTCACTTTCTCAACGCCAGAACATGGAAATCTATCCCATGTCAGAGGTATGAAGTCATAGCCCAATCTCAGACAGGTCAATTCGGAGGTTGTTTGCGGAGTGTGGCTGCAGACTTTAGCTTTGTGCGATATAGTAATGCGGACAAAGCCTTAGTGCCCAAAACTTCCAGGTAGGCTTGAAAATACGCTAACTGAAGCGCAGTAAAGCAGTCTAAAATTAGAAGTTTGGATGGATGCATGAGTTTTTTCAACGCATCCTCGTGATTGTTTGAGTGATACGAAAGAGATATTGTAGTATCGTGATTAACAATAAATCCCTGTTGACGCATATCGGAAATATACTCTGCTTCAGTCCCAATGTCTGGGGATTGTAGAAGATCGTCGATGTACATGATGTTAGGCATTCTGGAAAGAACAGATATATAATGTATAACTTGAGTTTGGAGTTTTTGCTTTTGGTCAGAATTTAATTGACTGAGACCTGAATTTACGCTGTTTGGAGGACAAGAAGATCCAGACATGATTAGAGGCGGGGGGTAAACAACTTAGAATTGTGAAAACTGGGTAGAAATCAAAATTTCTTCAAAGGTTTAAGTATCGTATCGAGCAGCTTTGCGTCCAGTTCTACTATATATCATTTACCATATTGTTAGAAGAACAAGGCTAGGCCCCTGTAGGGCCATTATGATTATAGGGGCATGGCCATCTATCAGGTCTATAGGCAAGGCAGAAGGCCCAGGCCCCCTGTAAGCTTCAAGTATTTATTATTATTATTTGCTTGGTTGGGTTTTTGGTTGGTTGGGGGGGGGTTTTTTTGGTTTTTATATGACGAGGAGATAAAAGGAAGAAATTCGATCAAAAGGGCTGGCGAGGAGGGTTAAAGATAAATTGAACCTCGGAGGGTCCCTGATTATGTGAGGTTGCTGATTCACAATCTTAAGGGTGGTGGGTATTCGGGGTGTCAGTTAAGTCCGAGGGGACGAAATCCCATGGGTCGCACGGCAATAAAGCGACAGCTACTGATCGACGGGCTGACGCTACAGGTACGTCCGACAGGGCGCGGGTTCGATATGATGTAGATTTTCTAGAAGACCAGAATCTGTGTACACGCGTGGGTGAGGTAGGTAGAGTTGAGCGGACACTGGATGGAGCTCGTTTGTGACGAGAAACATGTGTATATGTCCCGTCCTCCTTACTGTCCTTGGGCGGGCGAAGTCACGATGACGGCAGATTCTCGAACAGCGCTGACGTCCTTTTCTTGGTATCCAAATAAGAGGAACAGAAGAAGAAGCCGACGAAGAAGAAGAAGAAGAAATAAGTCACGAGAGTCTAGAGGCCAGAGGCCAGAGCGGTGGAGCTGGATCGACGATGCTTGCCCGACACTATTAATATGATGATGATGATGATGATGATGATGTCCGGGACGTGTATGCACCGACCACAGATTATGAAAGTGTACATAGCACGAGGATCTACCTGGTCGTGAACGGACTGTTGTCGCTCCCACACTCCGAGTCTAGAGGTTCTCACAGCACCCCGAGTCCGAATGCGGGCCATCCTGGAGCTCTGGGCCCATTCTTGCCCTCCCCAGCTCTCTCCGCCCGGGGCGTGGACGACGTGACCCCACGGCGGACGAGATCCGTTTCTACTTGTATAGACGGATACCCGGCCATCGATCGTGGAGCAAGAGAACGGCGTCCCCCCGTTTGACGTACGGGAGGAGGTTCTGGCTGGCGTTGAGCGCTGTCCTCGTCCGCCCTCCTCCCTCTCTCTCCCACCGCGGGTGGCCCTCCCTCTCGCTCCAGGAAGGGTTCTTCTGCAGGGGACTCAGACTCCTGCGTCTCTGAAGGGCACCGTGGCCAAATCTTAAATCGGCGACCACCAATATAGCATTGTTCGCATGGCAAGGCATCGTCAGCCGATGCCTGGCATTGGCATTAATATTAGTCTGGGCCCAAGGAAATACCTCAAAGCGCGCAAGGGCACGCAGGAAGGCTCCCCGTCTCTCGCTCATGCTCCTGCTGCTGCTGCTGCTGCTCCTGCTCCTGCTCATGCTCATGCTCACAAATGGTGATTAATTATTGTTCATTTCGCATCATTTCCAATCATAGGGAGAAGTCTTGGTCAGCACCCATCCGCATCCGCCTTCGTACATCATCATCTTTCCGCCGCAGTGGCCCGTTTCAGGCAAGAATTCCCGAGCGACGGTTCCGCGAACGGCGGAACGACCAGCACGCTTCACCCAACCAGCCCTACGGAAAGCCGCAGGGGCCCGTCGACGTGTACAGTCAGCATGCCGAGGAGAATTCCACACCGACACCGACGTGTCTGTCCGTCCTCGTCTGAAGCATCCACCACCCATGGTGGTGGTGATGACTCCCATGATGCCGCAGCACATGGGTGCCGCTCATGGATGCCGCTATGGAGAGCCCGCGGACGCCCTCTGACCGTCAGCCGCGCTGGTGAGGTATGACAGGCGCTTCCCCGGCACAAGGAACCATAAGTGCGCCCCCCAGAACCCCAAATCAAAACATCCAGACCGAAAACACCCGTATTACCCTCATCAGGGCCTGAAATGCCGCATCCGTAGGACGTCCTCCAAACCCATCGCATCAGCTGGCCCCCTCGACACCCCGTCGGACAAGGAATGTCAACATGCCATGCCATGGCCAGGCCAGGCCCATGAGGTGCCGCCTGTCCCTGTGCCGGTTCCGGTGCCGTGTAGCCACCGCCCAGGCACCGCGGCCGCGGTGCATCGTCAGTCCGAGAGGAGCAGGGG
>NCSK02000440.1:0-11705 GCA_002276475.2 Chlorociboria aeruginascens | reverse complement strand
ATAATTAGAATTAAAGGTAAGATTGATAATAGTTAGGATACAAGAGCCGGGAAAAGAAAAGGAGCAGAGGCGAAAAAAAAAGATAAAAATAAAAAATAAAAAAAAATTAAAAAGAAAAAAAAAAAAAAAAATTTAAATAAAAATAAAAATATATATATTTTCGAAAATTTAAGGGCTTGGACTAGCTATGTTATTATTGTTTTTGTTATCGGAATTGCTTTTATTGCCAATCCCGCTTTTATTATTATTTTGTTATTATTAATCATAAATAGTTTTATAATAATATTGCAATAAAAAATTTACGGTTTGTTTTTGTTACGTTTACGAAATGTTATTGTTATTGGTTACGGATTTATAAAAAGAAATATTTGCTATTTTACTTTTAAAATAAATAATATAAATAATTAAGCTTTAGGTTACTAATTAAGCAATATTATAATTTGGTGCAAAGCTAAGATTGCACAAGCTAAGCATTTATATAAAATAAAATCGAGAATTGAATCGGATCGCTAAAAATAAGTATCGGTAGAAAGCTATAATAATATATAGCCAATAAAATTATAAAATTATAATTTCCAAGAAAAAAAAATATTATTAAAAAGCGAAAGGCTTACAGAATTATTACGAGGTTCGTATGGGTGTTCTTAAATAATATAACTGATATAATAATGGACGGATCTAGGAAAAGAAATAATATAAAATTGTAGGATCCCCGAAAAAGTTTTTTAGCTTTTAGTTTTATTTTAGAAATATATTTATTATGGCTTTTTCACTCTGTTCTATTGATCTTCACAGTTTTATTATATATTTAAACGATCTAAAAGCGAATCTGCTTTAAAAAAATCAAAAAAAAAAAAAATTAATTATAATTTTAATTTTTAAATTATATCTAAAATTACAAATATTTATTAACCAAAAAAGTAAGCTGTTCTGTATCCGCAGCGAATTAATTTAATATTGCTAAAAGCAAAAAAATAATATAAAATTTAATAAGAAAACAAATGCCAAAATTAAAATAAGCAAAAAAATTAAAAATTAAATAATATTAAAGTAGAAACATATTAATAAAAAAAAGCCAGATATTTTTATTAATTAAATATAGGCATAGCAATAGTTTAAATATATAATATTAATTTAATTTTTTAATTTGCTACTTAAACAATTAATTATCGCTATGCTTATTGCTATAAAACCAAATATAGAAATTAATGCAATATTATTATTAAAATAAACGCCTGCTAATTTTATACAAAAAAAAAAAGTTTAAAAAAAAAATTATATTTTAAGTATAATAGCAATAAATATTAGCTTATAAATTACAAAATTATTATATGCTACGCTTATAATTAACAAAATTATTATGCCAATACTTATTTCCAAAAGCAATAATAAAAAAAAAAATAAAACCGCAATATAATCGCTTTGTTAACATTAGATTAAAATCAAAAAAAGCAAATATAATTTATTATATTAATTAGGATATATATTTATATCAAATTAAAAATTAAGCGAGCTTTGATAAATTGCAAAATTATAAAAAATATAATTAACCAAAATCTAACCAAAAAATATAAGCTTTAAAAATATAATTTTTATATTAATTTTATTAAAAATATAAAGCGAAAGCATATTAAGATTTATAAAGTATTTATAACTAAGATTAAAATTATAAATATTCGAAAATTAATTAGAATCAAAAAGCATTTATTTATTGTTATAAATAATTTGTTTTTTTAAATTATCTTAAAATATTTATAGTTAAAAAACAAGGATTTTTTTATTTCGTTTCGAAATAGGATCTATAAATTTGCAAATATTAGCTTAATTATAATAAGCATGCTTTTACTAAATAATTTTTATAAGATTTATACAAAAAAAAATTATTTTAATTATAATTTATTGCTAAAAAAAAGTACAAATTAAAGCCGCGCTTTTTATATATTTAAGAAAATAAAAGCTAAATTATACAAATATTATTTATTTTTATCAAAAATATAGGAATTATATGTAACATACCATGTATCTCCTATACTAAGTATTTTCTTATAAAGTTTTCGAAATATAAATATAAAGTTACATTAGATATTAAAAATATTATAAATTATAAATAACAAAATTAAGTTATTATAGCCGTTATTATTAATAAGAAAATATTAAATAAATAAATTAAGCATATAGCTTTTATTTAAATAAAAAAATCTATTTTTTATATAATATTTTGGTTTTTTTTTTTTGCGTTTTTATAAGGTTTTATTTTTTTATTTTTTTTTATTTTTACGAGGTTCTATTTTCCTGTTTTTCGCATTTTTATAAGGCTTTATTTTTTTCGTTTTTCGTGTTTTTATAAGGCTTTATTTTTTTGTTTTTTTGTTACGTAATTTTGCAAGCATTTTGTTACATAATTTTGTAAGCAATTTTTTTTTTTTATAAAATTTTTTAATTATAAATTATTTTTAGGTAAGTTTATTTGTAATCTTTATATTATAATATTATTTTCCTCCTGGCTAGCGTAATCTTATACGCTTATTTTGCTGTTGTTATGCTTTTATTTATTATTATATTTTCGAAGCTAGTTAAAAAACATATTTTTGTAATTAAACAAATTAATAATTATATTAATTAATTCTTGGAAAATATTTACGATATAATATAAAAATAATATAAGCTAGTTAATTCGAATTAGATTAAAATATCTGAGCAATATAAATTAATATTTGACAAAAGCTTAATTTATATTTAACTTAATAANGCAATTAAAAGCACAAAAAAATAAATTAATAAAAAAAATAGCTTTTAAATTAAAAAAAAAAAAAAAAATAAAAAATATTTATTTATAAAATATTTTCGAAATACGCCGTTAAAAAAAAAAAAAGCTTTTTATAATAAATTATATGCTTTTTGCGTTCTCGAACCTATTTTTTGCAATATAATACTTTGAATTAATAATGCAATTTTTAAAAAAGCCGAAACAAATACGCTTATAAATTACAAATATTTTAAACTTAATTATTATATTATAAAGCTTGCTAAAAGCGCTGCGAAATCAAAAGCTATATAAGATTAAATTATATATAATGCTTCGAATCTTTTTAAATATAAATTAAAATTTATATTATTTGGATTATTATATTATAAAAAAAATAAATATAAAAAAAAAAATATATTTTTTTAAAAAAATTTTTTTAATAAAAAAANAAAAATTTTTNAAAAAANCAAAAACTAAAAATATTTATTTAATTTAAAGCATTTATTGCTAAACCCAATTTTCCTAATTAGCCCCAAGCATAAACCTATTATAAAAAAAAAAAATTATTAAAACATGCAAAAAAAAATTAATAAAACCAAATTTCCATATAAAAATAGCAAAAAAACAAAAAAAAAAAAAATTAAAAAAAAAGCATAATAATTAATTTAAAATATTATTAAATATTTAAAAATTAAAAAGCTATTATAAAAAAATAAAAAAATAATATTTTTAATAACAAAATAAAAATTATAAATAAATTAAAACTTAGCATCAAAAATAAAAAAAAGCTTTTTTTAAAATTTTAT
Source organism: Chlorociboria aeruginascens (assembly GCA_002276475.2). NCBI lineage: Eukaryota > Fungi > Ascomycota > Leotiomycetes > Helotiales > Chlorociboriaceae > Chlorociboria > Chlorociboria aeruginascens. Next base: position 8,153 of record NCSK02000440.1, on the reverse strand, counting down.
AAAAAATATATTAAAGCTTTTATATTTATATTTTTTATGCTTATTAACAATTTCCCAAACAAATTTTTTTTTTAAATTTTTTAAAATAAGCGATATAATTAAAAAAATTTAGCGCTTTAAAAAATCTTAAATTAATAATAAAATAATTAAATTTTTTAATAAAAGCTTTAAAAAGATTTTTTAATATTGGGCCAAATTATTTTTTAAAAACAATTATTGGCCTAATTAAAATCTATTTTTTAATTTTAAGTCGACGATGCAAAAAAGCAAGAAAATAAATTAATTAATTAATATTAATAATTTTACGCTTAAATAGCTTTTTAATAATTTTTTTTTTTTATAAGCATTTTTAACGAAAAATTAAAAATATATAAATTTTATTATTGGGCAGCTAAAATAAAAAGCGCTATTTTGCCCAATATATATTATTTTATTATTATGCAAATCGTTAAAATAAATTTTTAGCTTTAGGTTAGTTATGTGGGCAAGCGTTAAAATTACCAAACAGTTTTTATTATAATTTTTACGCTTATATAAATATAAAATAAAAATTATAAAATAAATATTAAAATTATAAATAATATTTTTTTAGATTAATTCTTTTGTGCGCTTGTAAAAAACATTATTATAAAAGGAAATAACGTTATAGCTATAATTTGCCCGTTAATAACTCGAAAAAAAAGCTTAAATTATATAATTAAAAATTATTTCAAATATTAAAAATATAAATAAAAAAACAAAATAATATTTTTTAAAAATTTTAATAATTTTTTTTTTTAGAAATTTTGCTAAATTATTTGAAAGCGAGTTTATTAAAATAAAATTAAAAATAAATAATATTGTTACGTATTTTTTAAGTTTTGCTATTATTTTTAAAACTAAAAATATTAAAAAAAAAATATTATTTTTTATTAAATATATTATTATAAATATTAGTGATATATATAAAAATAAAATTAAGGCTTTAATATATGCAAATGCCTATAAAAAACTATATGCTTCGAGCATCCCAAAATTTGAAATAAATAATAATAATAATATATTTAATTTTGAAATAATTATTAAAATTAAAAGCTTAAAATTTTTTTTTAAATTTTTTAATTAATATTAAAAGCTTTAATAAAAGCAAAATGCAAATAAATAAAAAAGCGTGGCTAAACAAAAAAGCTTAAAACAAAACCAAATATATAAATTAGCAAAAATAAGCAAAAATTAAAATTAAAAAAGTTTTTAGCTATTTTAAAAAATTGGAAATGCAAATTTATTTAAAAAATATTTTATATTTTAAATAAAGCAAAAACGCCGAAATATTTAAGCCGCTTTTTTAGCCTTATAATAAAATTATTAATATTTTATTTAATAAAAAATTATTGTTTTTTAATTTATTTAAAATAATTTTTCGTAATTTTAAAAAAAAAATAAAATAATTTTGCTTCGAAATTTTTTTGCAAAACAAAAAAAAAAAAAAATACGGCCAACTTTTTTAAACGATTCGAAGCTTAAAAAAATGCTAAATAAAATTATGCAACTTTTAAAAAATAATTTAAATTTGGTTTTTAAACTAAAATATTTTCGAATTAAAAAGCTAATAAAAAAAAAAAATATTTAAAATATAAAATAACTTTATAAAAATTTAAAAAAAAAAGTTTTTTAAAGAATTAAAGCAGAAAATATTAATTAATATATAAAATATAATTAATTTTTAATACTCGAAATAAGTACCTATGCAAAAGAAATTATATATAGCAGGGGAATTGCCTTTTGCTTTATTATAAGCGAAATTAGATAAGATTGGAATATTACAAAAATTTTTATTTTAATATTTATATTTAAAAAAAAAAAAATTTTTTTAAAAAAAAAGAATTTTTTTGCTTAAATAAAAGCTATATGTTTAATTTATTTATTTAATATTTTTTTATTAATAATAACAATTATAATAATTTAATTTTTATTATTTATATTTTATAATACTTTTAACGCCTAACGTAATTTTATATTTATATTTTGAAAATTTTATAAAAAAATATTTAATATAAGAAATATGCGATATATTATATTTTAAGCATTTAACGACAATATTTGTATAAGAAAATTAGTTAGCATATTAATTACGAATTTCTATAACCCTAGCAAAAACAAAAGCAAGTTTAATTCAATTAACGATATTGCTATATTAAATGCTTTAGTATAAATTGGAAAATTAAATTTAATTATTAAAATTTATTTATTTGCTTTGTTCGACGGCAAAAAAGCTTGCTTTAATAGATTTCTATTTCAACTTAAGCTATTTTTGTTTTTTTATAAAAAAAGATTTTTATTAAATATTAAAAAAATACTTTATATGATTACCTTACTCGAAGGCCCAATATTAAATTAAATCGAGGGGTTTACGAATAATTATATCGATTATCGAGCGGATAATAAAAGATTAATAAGTATTATATTAAAAAAAAATCTAGATAATTTTCGGGGATTTTAATAAGTTCGAAAAAAACAATTTAAAAAATTTTTAAAGCTATTAACAAAATAGCGAAAGCTATTAAGAACTTGGATTTATTCCGGCAAAAAAGATTCGTTGCAACTTACACAATTAAATTTTAAAAAAATGCTTTTCGAACCAAATAAAATAACGCTGCTTTATATGCCCAATATTATGCCGGGCTTAAAAATAAAATAAAAAATAAAATTATTTAAAAAAAAAAAATTTGTGGGCCTAAAAATAATAATTAAAAAAGCTACAAACATTAATAATCGCTTATACGAAAAAGATTTAAAACAAAAAAAAATATTACGATATAAGGCGCTTCGAGGCACGTCGCTGAAACCCTAGGAAAAATAAAAAGAAAAGCTATAAAAAAAAAATTAAAAGCAATTATCGTTAAAAAAGCTATAACGTTGGCAAAAAAACAAAAATATATAAAAAATCGGACCTGCTTTAAGTATGAGAAACCGGGCCATATAGCACGCAACTATTGCAATAATAAGAAGCAATCGGTACCCAAAAAAAAAAAAACAAAAAAAAAAAATTAAATATTATTTTTGAAAAATTTTAAAAAAGTTACGATTTGATACTACTTATTAAAAAACAAATAAGGTTAAACGCAACCTAAATTATTAATAAAAATAAATAAAAATTATTAAATTAAAAAAATAATAATATTATTTTTATTAAATAGTTCCCGAAAGCTTAGGATTTCGTTAGAACCAATAAAAATAATATTAATAGCAGTTTTATAAAAAACTTTACAAAGCATAATATAGCCTTAGAAATATTTTTAGAAACCTACTAAAATAAAGCTATAAAAAAAAAGCAAAATGTTTGCTAAGAAAATATATCAAAAACTAGCCAAAATTATGCACGATGCATATAAAATTCATTAGAAGCTATATTAAGAAATATATTAAAAACGAAAAAACCTTATCAAGTACTTGGAAAACGAATAAAATTAAATAATTAATTATAAAAAAAAAACTAAAAAAAATTTTTAAAATAAATTAACAAACAAAAAAATAACATAAAAAATGCCGCTGAACAAGGCTTAAGAAAAAGCCAGCAGTACCAGGATAAATTAATTAAAAATATTAATTATTAAAAAACTTTACGTTTGATAAAAGCGAAAATGTTACGAAATAATAATAAGCTAAAGCAACAAATAATATATTTTAAAAAAAAAAAAAAAAAAATAAAAAACTTTAATAAAACTAAAAAAATTAAAAAAAACCTAAATAATATAGCTAGAATTAATTATTCGAAGCACGCATAATTATATTAGAGCAGCTGCTCGTACGATAGCTATATAATCCATCATTTTTTAAAAAAACAATATAAATTATTGGCCTCGATATAAATAAGCGGTTTTGTTAAAAGCAATGCCCAAAAATATGATAATAACGATCACAAAGCTAAAAAATTAAAAAATCTTAAAAATAATAAGCTATTCCCAAATAATTATAAAAAATTTAAAAATTTATATAATAAATAAATATATATAACAAAAACGGGAAAAAAGCTATTCCTAAATATTAAAATTAATAAACGAAAGCTACAAACATTAATTGATTCGAAAGCGACGAAAAATTTTATTAACAAAAAAATAATATAAATTATATAATTAAAAATTAAACAAAAAAATAACTTATATTTTTTATATTTTGCGGATAGCAGCAAAATAAATTTAAATTTTAAAAAGATAACCTACGAAACAAGATTAATATTAATAAAAGCAAAAGGAAAGCATACGAAACAAATTAATTTCGATCTAATTAATTTAAATTAAAAAATTTNAAAAAAAAAAATAAAATTTTTAAATTAATTCTTAATATGCCTTGGTTGAAACTTTATAATTCCCAGGTAAACTAGAGAAAGAAAATAATATTGCTAAACCAATATTAATATAAAAGCAATTATAAAGCATTTTAAAAAAAATAAAAAAAATTTATTTATTTCGAAAAAAATATATGCAACTTTACGAAACAAAAAAAAAAGATTTTATCTAGGCCTTCGTACTGAAGCAAATATTAGCAACATATAAAAAATATAAATTTTTATTTTTTAAAAAATTATTTAGCAAAGCTTTTTTAAAGCATTAATTATAAAATTATAAAATATTTATATAATAAAAAAAAAAAGCTAATTTTTGGGCCTATATATTTGATATCGGCCAAAAAATTAGCGATTTTTAAAAAATATATAAATAAAAATTTAAAAAAAAAAATTTATTAAATTATTAATGTCGCCTGCAGCAAGCCCAGAATTGTTCGTACTAAAATCCAACAAAAAAGTAAGGTTTTATATTAATTTTAGAAACGTAGATAGCAAAATAATTAAAGATTAATATATATTTTTTTTAATTTATAAATTATAAAACAAAATTTAAAAAGCAATTATTTTTACTAACCTCGATATTTGCGAAGCATATAATATTATATAAATAAAAAAAAAAATAAAAATAAAAAATAGCATTTAAAATATATTATAAATTATTTAAATATTTAATAATATTTTTTGAATTAATTAACGCATTGGCAATATTTTAAAAAATTATTAATTAAAAGCTATATTAATATTTCGACGTTTTCGTAATTGCTTATTTGAACAATATATTTATTTATTTCAAAAACAAAATCGAGCATATAAAGCATATTAAAACAATATTAGAAATATATCAAAAAATAAAATTTTTATTTGCATTAAAAAAAATGCAAATTTTATAAAAAAAAAATTAATATATTTAAAATATATTATAAAACGCTATAAAATAAAAATAAATCCTAAGAAAATAAAAGCAATTTTAGAATGGCCAATATTAGAAACGATTAAGAAAATATAAGCATTTTTAAGCTTCGCTAACTATTATAAAAGATTTATAAAAAAATATTTTAAAATAACTAAATTATTGTTCGAATTAATTAAAAAAAAAAAATAAGTTTAAATAAAAAATTGCGAAACAAAAAGCATTTGAACGATTAAAAAAAGCTTTTATAATTTTGCTAATATTAAAAATATTTAATTCGAACCTGCTTATTATATTAAAAATAAATGCATTAAATTTTGCGATAAAAGCATGCTTAAATTAAAAAAATAAAAATAATATATTAAAACTAATAATTTATTATTTTTGCAAATTATAGCCGGCGAAGCTAAACTATAATATTTATAACAAAAAATTATTAACTATAATAGCAATTTTCCAATAATAAAAAATTTATTTAAAAAAAGCAATATATATTATAAAAATTTAAATAAATTATAAAAATTTGGCTATGTTTATTATAACCAAAATTTTAAACAAAAAATAGGTACGCTAAATAAAAATATTATCAGCGTACAAATTTATTATTATATATCGAAAAAATTCAAAAAACGCCAAGGCAAATGCTTTAAATAAAAAATAAAATTATGTCGAGAAACCTATAAAAAAAACCAAAAGCAATTCTTAAAAAAAAATCCAAAAAAAATTTTAATATAATTACAAAATTATAGCATTACTTACGATGATAAAAAATAAAAAACTAAAAAAAAAAAATTAAAAAGCATTATAAAAATAACAAATTCGCCCAAAAAATATTAAAAAAAAATAATAGAAAAATTTTAAATTAATTTGAAAAAAATAATATGCTACAACGGATTAATATATATTTCATAAAGCATAAAAACGCAATTTATTAAGGAATAATATAAGCTGCCAGCTTAAAAGCATTAAGAAATAGCAAAAATCTTTAAAAGGTTGGCTAAAAATTATTATATTTTAAAAATAAAAAAATAAATCGATAAAATAATTGCGAAATGCAACGTTTGCCAAAAATTAAAATTTAATCAATATGCATTATATAAATTGTTATAAAAAAAAAAAATTATTAATTAAATTATAAAAATTAATAATTTTCGATTAGATAATTAAGCTATTATCGTTAAAAAAATTTATAACAAAGGTTATATATAACTTAATATAAATAATAACAAATAAATTAACAAAATATAAATATTTTATATTTTATAAAAAAAGCAGCATAGCAAAAAAGCTGGCATATTTATTAATACAAATAGTCGTAGCGGCGCATAAATTACCTAAGAAAATTATTACGAATAAAAATAAGCTAATAATATTAAAATTTTGAACTTTTCTAATGGCAAAATTAGGGACAAATTACAAGCTATTTATAGCATTTTATCCATAAATAAATAGGCAAACCGAACGGCTAAACCAAATCTTAAAATAATATTTTCGAAAATATATAAATTAATAATAAAATAATTAGGTTTAGCTATTGCTAATAGCATAATTCGCATATAATAATAGCATTAATAAGATAACCAAAATAATATTATTTTATGCAAATTATAAAAAAAAAACTTATAGCATACTATCAACTAAGAAAAAATGCAATTAATATTAAAAATGCTATATTAATAATAAAAAAATTGCAAAAGCTATATATATAACTTACAAAAAATTTAAAATTTATATTTATAAAAAATATAAAAATATGCAAACAAAAAGCGTAATATGAAAACCTTTGCTTAAAATATATTTATTATGCAAATATATTAAAATTAAATAATTAAACGATAAGTTAAACTTTAAAAAAATTAAATTATTTGAAATTAAAAGAAAGATAGAACCAATTAATTATAAGCTAAAGCTATTATATAAATCCCGATTGCAACAGATGGTCATATAACGTCACGTGATAGGTCAGGTGATGGGTCAGGTGACGGATCAGGTGATCTCGCTTAGTCTCGCTTAGCAGGGTCAGGTGACCCACAAAGAATATATAGCTTCTACCTTAGCTATCGTGGAACAATAGCTTATAATAAATATATTGATACTACCCTAACTTCTCACCCTTTTAATTATAACGTCCCTTACACCGATTATATTTTATATTTTATATATTGTTACTAAAACCAACCAAAAAAAATATTTAACTAATTAATAACATTAAAATTTAATTCGAAAATAATTTAAATATATATAAAATTAAAAAAATATTAAATATTCGAACAAAAACAAATGGTTAACAGGAATATTTAATTAAATAAAAAAAATTATAAAAAAAATAATAATTTATAAAAATCTATAAAAAATTTTAATTGCTCGAAAAAGCTTTAAAAGTTTTATCGGAAATATTTTTATTTCGCAAAAAAAAGCTAGGCCGTAAGGCCTTGGCCAACGCAAAAAATAAAATTAATTAAAAAAAATTAAAATTATTAAAAGCAAAAATGCTAATTGCCGAAAGGGCCTTGCTTTGCTGCCGCTGTGCTTTTTNTTTTTTTTTTGCTTTTAGAGCGTTCAATTCGTCTAAATAACAAAGCTTACGACGGGCTATTTTTTTTTTTTCGTCGCANTTTTTTTATTAATATAATCGAGCAATTTTGGCGGTAGCGTTATTTATCTTTTAATTAAAATGCTTTTTTTGCAAAAATAACAAAACTTATTTATTTTTGCGAAAAAAAAATTTTGCTTTCCCAAATATTAGCAGCGATTGCTATATTATACTCGCCACGCCTAGCGCGAATATATTTTAAATAATAAAAAAATTTATTAAAATTAAAAATATATTTACGTTGCTTAAAAAAATAATAAATATAAAAAATTATTTCGAAACCAAAAAATTCGATTGCAACGGCAAGAAATAAAAGTTTATATTTC